>JANHMN010000177.1:0-14838 GCA_030674055.1 Rhabdomys pumilio | reverse complement strand
GAGAGAGAGAGAGAGAGAGAGAGAGAGAGAATATATATTTGTCTCTATATAGGTTATGTACATGTATGAGTGCAGAAGAAGGTGTCAGATCCTTAGGAGTAGGTACAGGTAGTTATGAGTCTCTTGACATGGATGCTGGGAATAGAACTTGGGTCCTGAAGAATAACAAGCACTCTTAAAAGATGAGCCATCTCCCTAGGCCTTATTTTTTTTTTTAAAAAAAACAAGATGCCACTACATAGTTTTGGCAGGCCTGGAACTCACAGATACCTGTCGCCTCTGCTCCCAAGCACTGGGATTAAGGTTGTGTGCTACCATCCTTGGCTTCTTAGTTTCTTATCTGTTGCTGTGATAAGTCATGATGGTCAAGGCAACTTATAAAGAAAGAGTTTATTTGGGGCTTACGGTTTCAGAGGGTTAGAGTCCGTGACAGTCATGGTGGGTAATATTGCAGCAGGCAAGTATGACACTAGAACAGCAAGTAGCTGAGCTTACATCTTGTTCAACAAACACCAGGCAGAGAAACTGGGAATGGTGTGGGATTTTCAAACCTCAAAGTTGGGGCCCATGACATATTTCCTCCAACAAGACCCCACCTCCTATTCCCATAAACAGTTCCACCAACAAAGACAAAGCATTCAAACATGAGCCTGTGGGAGGCTTTCTAATTCAAACGAACATACCTGGTTAACCAGTAATTTTTTTTTTTTTTTTCGATTTTTTTTTTTTTAAACTGGATATGATTGACCATTATAATCCCAGCTGTAGGCAGGCAGACACAGGATCATGATTTGTAGGCTAGCCTGGGCTACAAAGCAAGACTTAAAAAAATAGTTAATACGTATGTATACTTCAAAATTAAATTCCCTTTTTAGTAAATATTTTTATTTGGCTGTTCATGCGGCCAGGGGAGTGTCATGTCACCTGGAGTTAGAAAAACACGTAGTTGTGAATTGTGAACTTCCTGATGCTGGGAATTGATCTCAGGTCTTCAAGAAGAAGATGAGCTCTTTGCCACTGAGCCATCCATCCAGCCCTCAGTGTCTCTTTTTTAGATGTGCTATCACTTACTAAATTCTGCTTGGAATGTATTACCACTCTTGATAGCTTCTCCATCATGATGTTGTGATAAGAGAGTTTGAGTTAAGTAAATAATATTTACATAGGAATTCCTGAAAATAAGGAGAATTTCTTATATGTGGGAAAAGAACATGACTGTTTTAGGTGCTAATTTTTTTTTTATATATATTTATTTATTTGTTTGTTTTTCTGAGGCAGAGTTTCTAACCCTGGCCTGGAACTCACTCTGTATACCAATCTGGCCTCAAACTCAGAGTCTGCCTGCCTCCACCTCCTGAGTGCTGGAATCAAGCCATCACTCCTCCTAGGCCTGAAATTTTAACTATAAGGTATACAAATGTTCTAATGCCATATACTAATAGAGGTTGCTATTTATGATCTGAAATGATTTCATAGTACAAAAATTTATTCTTTATTCTCATACTTGTAGAATGAAAAGTCCATATGACTGTGGACTTTCGCCATTTTAAAACTTGTTGGAGTAACTTAGTGCATACAGTATTACCTAACAAGTCTCTTGATAGTGCAGGCTCTGTTATGTAGTAGTAAGTTCTGCTGGTAATGCCTCAAGACTGTCATTGTGATACTGTTTTGTTTTTAGTTTGTTCGTTCTTCCTTTTTTCCCCCTTTCCTTTTTTCTTTTCCTTTTTTCTTTCTTTCTTTCCTCTCCCTTTCCTTTTCCCCTCCCTTTCTTTTCCTTTTTTCTTTACTTTTTCCTTTCCTTTCCTTTCCTTTCTTTCGATACTCCTTGAAATTTTGGGAAAGCTAAGGAAAGGCAAGAAACCACCATCAGATGCTCTCTTAATAGTGAGGGTCTGCCTTCCATACCTTAGATCTGGCAGAGTTCAGGTCTCATCCTGGAGTGTTCTGGGGGAGGAGGGGACTACCTCTAAACCTCCTGTACCAAAATCTGGGTCCTAAAGTCCTTGTACAAAATCTGCATGTAAATGGTATATATCCTGCCTTAGACAGTAAATGATCTCTGGGTTACTTATAGTAATACAAGTGCTGTGCAACTTGTAATGTTGTCTTACGGGAGTAGTAAGGAAAAGGCTTACATACATGATGGGTTTTCCCGTCTAGATGCAATTTCCCTTCAAACAGTTCTGTCTGTCCTGTTTTTGAGATAGCCAGAGCTAATAGAGAACCTAACACGGAACTTATGTAGGCTAGTCATTTGGGGACTTAATTTTTTTTCTTAATGCTAGAAATATCTTAGGTCCTTGCATGTATGCCTTTAATGTTCAGGAAGCAGAGGCAGGGTGATCTCGGGGTTCCAGGCCAGCCAGAGTTATAGTGAGACCATGTCTTTTTAATAACAAAACAAGCAACCAAGAAGGAAGGAAAATAATCAACCTCTGGGTTATTCCAGTATAAGAGTTTTGACTTCCTGTTTCTCTGTTACTAATAAGGGACTCTTATTTTGTATAGCTACTGTTGTACCTATCTCTGAAGCATTTGGATTTTCACTTATTTTTTAGCTTGCATATATTCTCCTAAACAATGCAGATTAGAATGTGAGATTGGTGGCAAGGTGGTCCTTCCCAAATTGCATTTGTTGTCCACTGGAAACAAAATCATGGACACAAATATAAGGGAGTATAATGCTAAGAACCTAGCTGTTAGAAGGTGTGATGCTGTACTTAAATAAAGTCCTAAAGTCTTTGAAGAGAGGTGAGCACTTAGACTATACAGAAGTGTAAGAACAAAAAGATGCAGACTACCTAGCTTCTGGTAATTGTTCACTAATGACAGCTCTTGGAAATTTAAAAGAGGGGGTGGGGAGGGGTTCTGATCAGTTGTGCCCAAAATTAAACCTGGAAAAGTAAGTGTCCATGAGACCTTAAAGACTTTGGAAGAGCCAAATGTTTTGATCTAGATGACTTGGTGTTAGTGCAACAATACTGGTATTTTTTTTTTTAACCTATTCTGGGTTTTGTTTTTTAAAGAAAATAGATATATTTTACACATGTTTTGCCTGTATGTATGTTTGTCTTTGCTTGGTGCCCATGAAGGTCAAAAGAGGGCATTGGATCTCCTAGGATTGAAGTCGAAGATGGTTGTGGATCACAGGTGGGTGCTGGACATCGAACCTGGGTCCTCTGCAGGAGCAGAAAGTGCTCTTAACCGCTGAGCCACCTTTCCAGCCCCAGTAACACTGATTTTTAATTGTAAATGCGTAATCTTAAATAGTGTATCGAATTAGTTTTTAGCTGGTATTATTATTATTGCTTTTAGATCTGTATTTGCATGTAGATGTGTGCACATGACTGGAGGTTCTCACTGAGCCCAGAGGTTTAGGTCCTTTGGAGGTGGATTTAACAGCCAGTTGTAAACCTCCTGAAATGGGTGCCAGGAATTGAACTCTCAGAGAGAGCAGCAAGTGTTCTTAACCACTGAGCTGTCTCTCCAGGACCTGGTTGGCTTTGTTTTGTTGTTTATTGTTTTTCTTTTTTTTTTAAATAGGAAGCAAGAAATAGGTATTGATCCACAAACATTTACTCTCTGCTGTACACTAACCTATGGCAGCCACTTTAATCATACTATCATTTAATCATTCAGCAAGTCTGGAAAAGTACATTTTATTCTTTTTCAACAAAACAACAGTTTCTGTGCATAAAAAGTAGCAAAAAAAGAATATCTAAATTGATTTATGTCACTGACTCCATATAAAGAGAGGTGCCAGAACATGTTTGGTTGAATGTCTGTATCATGTTCAAAGTTGAGATTAACCTAGCCCATGCAGCAGATTTGATCTTTATCCAAGTTAATCTGCTTTTGGAGATGGTTACATTAGTTTGCTACCATTAAGGAGTCATGTGACTTCACATTTTCCGATATAGCCTGATCATAGTTTTACCTCAATTGTAGCTGGTTAGGAAGACTCTGCTCTGATTGAACACCACAGTGGTTTTGTTTTTTCCTAGCATGTTGATAATAACACTAGCAGCTATTGTACAAAGAAGGGTAGATTTGCTCTGAGTTACTCATAACTTAAGAGTAAAGGATGTTAAGTCATTTTAGTTCATGGTAGTAGGTGAGTAATAATAATTATTTAATTTCTTTTGTTTTATAACAAAATATTACATCTTTTTTGTTTGTATGAAAGTTTTGCTGCATGCATGTATCTGCACCTTGTGTGTACCTATGAATGCTTTTGAGCTCCTGGGAATCTAACTCTGGGTCCTCTGTAAGAACATCAAATTATCTTAACTGTGGAGCCTCCTCTCTAGCCCAGATTACAGTTGTTGTTTTTTTTTTTTCCCCCAAGTAAAAGTTTGAGTAGAACTAAAGTTAAGAACTTGTGCTTTAAGGCAGTGGTGGCGCACACCTTTAATCCCAGCACTTGGGAGGCAGAGGCAGGTGGATTTCTGAGTTTGAGGCCAGCCTGGTCTACAGGACAGCCAGGGCTACGCAGAGAAACCCTGTTTCAAAAAACAAAAAAAAAAAAAAACAAAAAAAAATGAACTTGTGCTTTAAATTATTTTTCAATAATGTTAATCTTAGTTTTACTTTCTCCTGATTGAACCAACACTGTTTTCCAGATGGTCGAGTTGGATTGTGGCAGAATCTATGTTGAAGGTTTTCCTTTGGTCTGGAATTAACTGGCCACCACTGTGGTTGAGCCCTTGGTGTTACTTCTTCAGTAGCTTAGCCATCTGAGTTGAATTGTATCGTCTGCTAGTTCTCCAACTCTGCTTGGGTGTGGATAGCTTTTTGCTTGGTGTTCAGTAGTTATGAAAATGTATTTTTATGCCTAAGAAAATCTTAAATCTTTAAATCTTGTACCTATAATATATAACATATTGCATATGTATAGGTGCATGTTGTTTTTAAGAATCTATAATCTGGAGCTGGAGAGATGGCACAGGGGTTTAGAGCACTGGCTGTTCCTCCAGAGGACCTGAGTTCAGTTCCCAATGTACACACACAGAGACACATACACAGTGGTTCACAACTATCTGTAACTCAGGTTCCAGGGTATCTAATACCTTCTTTCAGTCTCCCAGGCCATCATGCATGCATGTGGTATAGAAACATATATTCAGGCAAAACACCAATACACATAAAGTAATAATAATAAAAGAAAAATTTATTCTTAAAGGAAGAATATAAAACTTTTTTACTCACTTTTTTTAAAGTTTATTTTTATTTTGTGTGTGTGAAGGTTTACCTGTTTGTGTGTGTATACTATCTGCATACATGTTTCCCAAGGAGGCCAGAAGAAAGTGTTGGATCACCTGAAACTGGAGTTGTAAGCTGTCATGTGGTACTGGGAACTGAATCCTGATCCTTTAAAAGAGCAACAAGTGTTTTAACACCTGAGCCATCTCCTTGGCTCCTCACTTGCTGGATTTTGAGGTGGACAGAATTAGTATATATGTGTCACTAGTAATTTATTTCTTCCCACATGACTGGCCATACACCTTTTTGAAAAGAGAGAGAAAACAAAAACATAAGACCCACTTTAAAAGATGAGGTTAAGGTAAGTGTTGGTGGCGCAGGAGCCCAACACTCAGGAGGCAGGAACAGAATCTTTGAGTTTGAGGACAGCCAGGGCTACACAGAGAAACCCTGTCGCCCAAAATTGGAAAAAAAAAAAAAAAAAAAAAGGAGGAAAGATAAGGTCAATCTCTCTTATGAATAAGGAGTAGGAGTCTTAATGAGCTTGCACCTTCCATCCAACTAAGAAAGATCAGAGATTTTGAAATGTTTTAACAAAGTGATTTTATAGTATAAGAAATTCTGTAAATTTTTTTTTTTTACAAAATTAGGTATATATATATATATATATATTTTAATTTTTATTTATTTATTTATTTATTTTTGGTTTTTTTTCGAGACAGGGTTTCTCTGTGTAGTCCTGGCTATCCTGGAACTCACTCTGTAGACCAGGCTGGCCTCCAACTCAGAAATCCGCCTGCCTTTGCCAAGGTATATGTTAACATAGCCACTAAATTACAATTTACAGTTGTGTGTGGATGACTGATAATGCTCTGAAGGCATTTACATTTTTAAGAATCTTAAGTACTGGGTACTTTAATATTTTAGGCCCAGGTTAAAGAAGAAAGTGAAATTCGGTGACTTGGGGGAAGGGAAAGCAGAAAAGTTTTTTTACAAGCAGCACATTCTGCACAAGGCTTTTCCTAATGTACTTCTGACTTGGAGTTTCTTAGGGTTCCCTCTCTGGTTTTGGTTTGAGGATTAGGACTGACGTAGATTTGGAAAAGGTTGAAGTGTAGTACGTATGGATGAGTCATTGGAATCAGTAAAGGACATTTGGATCATAGAGTTTGTTCTATACACACAAGTGTGTGTATATGTTACAGAAGTGATTTTTGCTAAATCAGGTTTGCAATCAAAGTATTCATGGAACTGTGTAACCAACACAGACCAAGATTACATTGTTGGCAACTAGAAGTTCCTTAAGCCCTCTGTTACTGCTCTCAGCTCTTTCCTTCAACCCCTTGAATGAGTTGCACATGTTTTTAACTTTATGTAAATAAAATCACCCGTGTGCACTCCTGTGTTCCTTTCTACTTGCCTTTAGTATTTGTGGCCTTCATCCGTGTTAGTGGCTTATAGCATGAGCTTGTTCATTCTTATATAATATTACATTGTTTAAATATGCTACAACTTATCCGTGCGTTGTACAGTTGAACCGTGAGATGTACATAGAAATTGTTTTTATGTTTAGATGTCATTGAGCACTATATGTATATAATTGAGTGCACACATGTCCACGATCTTTTTGAGTTTTATATCAACATATATTATTGTATTTACCCAAATAAATTTACAAGAAATGAAAGATAGGCCACGTTGAAGACATGTGAACCTGGTTTCTCATGATTATGTCACTATTACTTTGACATTTCTTTTTTTTTGTTTTGTTTTGTTTTTTGTTTTTTGAGACAGGGTTTCTCTGCGTAGCCCTGGCTGTCTTGGAACTCACTCTGTAGACCAGGCTGGCCTGAACTCAAAAATCCGCCTGCCTCTGCCTCCCAAGTGCTGGGATTAAAGGCGTGCGCCACCACTTCAATTTGGGGCAAATAAAATAATGGAAAAAACTGCCATGCCCTCTGTTTTCATTTTTGCAGATAGTCATTATTAGTATTAAGTAGGTTTTATGCCATACATATTATTATGCCTAGGTTATGCCATAGACATGTGCATATAACATTTGTGCTTGTTCCTACCACCCTTTTCTTCTCTTCCTCCTACTCCTCCATCACCATCACCACTATCACCATCATCATCGTGGGTCAGGGATCAGTATGAACCTGGCTTACTTTACCCATGACCTCTTGGGCTCAAGCAGTCCTACTTAAGTAGCTGGGGTTTAACATGTGCACCACTGTGTCTACTTTCTAAGTGTCTCCATGCATGTGCACTTTTGTGTGTAAGTGTGGGTACATGCATGCTATAGCATATGTGTGGAGGTCAGAGGACATTCCTGGGTGTCAGTCCTCACCTCCCACCTTGTTTGAGATAGTGTCTTTCTTTTGTTGTTTTCCCATTTGTCCAAACTAGGTGGCTTGCAAACGTTGGGGACTGGCTTGTCTCCACCTCCACTTTCCTGCAGGAATGCTGGGATTCCAGATGTTCTGGGTACTTGTCCAGCTTTCACGTGGATTCTGAGAATTGGAACTCAGACCTTCACAATGGTATAGCAAGTACTTTTTACCCACTAAGCTATCTTTCTAGCCAATAAGAAGTAATATTGTCAGTACTTCAAAATTTACCTATCAGTGCCTGAAATCTCATCTATTCAGGACACTGAGACAGGAGGATTATAAATTTAAGGTCAGTCTGGGCAATTTAGGGAGTTTCTGTCTAAAAATAAAACTTTGAAAAGAGAATTGGAGATGTATCTCATTAGTCTTGAGTTCAATTTTACCCATGAAAATAAATATTCTTCACAATCCCCTCATCAATTACAGGTTAACTGATTTCAAGGAGCTCATCTTTTGATATTTAGGAATTTTTAAATATTTCAGACTTGGACATGTAATTTATGAGTATTCAAGAACTAAAGCTACTGAAGTGGTCCTAAGTATTTTTCTTTCTACATGTAAGCATCTGAGTCCTTTTAAACTTATCCTTTTTAATGGCTTTAAAGTATCTTACACTGGACAGGTGCCACATGTAGAGACAGGAGGATTATGAGTTCAAGACCAGCCTAGGCACAGAAGAATTGAGTTCCAGGCTAACATGGACTGTATAGTGAGAACCAAGAGGTTTTTTTGCTTGTTTGTTTGTTTAAAAAAAAAAAACCCAGGGTATTCCTAAGTGGCCCTGGTTGACCTGGTATTCCCTATATAGATAACAGTGGTTAGACTCATAGAGATCTGCCTGCTTTCCTAGTTAGTGCTGGGATTAAAGGTGTCACGCCTAGCAAAAAAAAACTATTCTCTGGTTTTCTGCTCATTCTTGTTATTTATTGTCTTATAGTCAGTATATACTAATTATAAAAACTTGGGGCTGAAGTAATGGCTCAGTAGTTAGAAACACTGGCTGTTTTTCCAGAGGTGCCCTGGGTTTGATTTTCAGTACTTGAAACAGTGGCTCGTCCATCTGTAACCCCAATTCTAGGGGATCAGACACCTACTCTGGCCTCTGGGCACCAGACATGCACATTGTGCAAAGACATACATGCAAGCAAAGGACCCATATACATGAAATAAATAAATGCTTTAAAAACATTTTTTTAAAGAATTGTAAACTTTGACAGAGTACATGAGGCATATTTTGCTATTTGTTTTCTAGTCCTTGACTGTATCATTCCTAACATATAGAAAAGGTTGAAAATGAGCGTCCTTGGTAGGTTCTCAAGTAAAAGCTGTGCTCAAGTGACTTCTCAGCTTGTGTTCCTTAAGATACAGATGTCCCCTGAGAATGACAAGCTAGGTTCTGTTAAGGAGCTGCTTGCTTGAAATGGATGACGTGGTACCTCAGATTCTGAAGGAGGAGGAGAAGTTTGGTATTTTAAGTCTGCTCTTAGTATTTGCCAGTCTATGCTCAGGTTGTCTTTCCTGTGCTACCTTCCTTTCCTTATCATCTGCCTTGTTTGTTTGTTTGTTTGAAACAGGGTTTTTGTGTTTATCCTGGAACTCAATCTGTAGACTAGGCTGGCCTCAGAGATCTACCTGCTTCTGCCTCATGAGTACTGGGATCAGAGGTGTTCACCATCATCACCACCACCGCCGCCACCATGTAACCTAACAATTAAATTTCAGGGTTTTTTTTTTTTTTTTTTTTTTTTTTTTTGTATGTACATTGTTTTTAAAAGTTACTACTGTCTCTGGGCAGTGTTGGCGCACGCCTTTAGTCCCAGCACTTGGAGGCAGAGGCAGGTGGATCTCTTGAGTTCCAGGGCAGCCTGGTCTACAGAGTGAGTTTAACGGCAGCCTGGGCTATACAGAAAAACCATGTCTCAACTCTTCCTTCCCCCCCCCAAAGTTACTACCCTAAGGATGCAGCTACAGAGTTGGTTCACTTATTTCATTGTCGTTGTGGTGTCCTTTTTTTATTACAACTTTTTTGCCCTTATCTAGGAATTAAAGGTAGGATGTTATGGGAAATAATTAAAAAAAAAAAAAAAAAAAAAAAAAGCACCATCCCCGCACTATACACAGCTACTCTGCCAGGTGGGCAGTCTCACCATCTCTTGCCTAGCCCCAGTCGGTGGTCTTCCCAGCTCTGGTTTGCCTGCCTCAGAGCTCTCAACCATCTACCCCCTGCGTCTAGTTGTCACAAATCCCCTTAACCCAGTAAATCAAAACTCTTGAAGCTTATAATTAATCAGTCAGATTTATATATCAATAAATTCTCAATTCACAAGATGCACACACAATAATTCAGGGCCAGTTGATAATGATGCAAGCTGCTCACCTAGATTAGACAAGTTATCCCAATTATTCTATCCTTTTATGATACATTCATAGCTACCTGTGGCTATTTAAAGCCATGCGGAATCTGGATCATCTTGCTTTTCCTCCATATTCTTTCCTTCTCTTTCTGTCCCTGTCTCTTTCTTTGAACCTCTTAGCTCCGCCTCCCCTTTCCTGTCCAATCACAGGTTTCTTGTATTAATATTTAAATTAATTGGGGGAAAATTCTGCTACTGTAGGAAGATGGATTTAATTAAATTGTATGTTGCTAGAGTCTAAACAGCTCTCAACTGCAGAGATAAATCAACACTAGAAGGTTCTCATAGGTGAAGTAGTAGTTAGCTCCCAGGGTGCCTTTATGGAGCTTTCTGATTTTACAGGAAACCTATACTCTGTTTCTGAGTTATGATTTGAAACCTTATCTGGAATCTCTGAGAATTGAAAAACTAAGCTGGGAAAAACTGGACGTCAAGAGCTAGAATGAAACCTGCTACTTTAAAAGTCTGATTTTAGGTGGCTAGAAAAATTGGCACAACTATTGTATGCATGTTTTAACAAAGAAATAGAAACTGGAAGCATGCCTTCCTGAGTTGGTAAATGTCTGAAAGGTTTGGATGAGAAACTAGGTAAGAAGTTAGGTTGGTAGGGGTGAAATGATTTTTGTTCTTCTTCTTTCTTTTCTTTTTCTTTTTCTTTTTTTTTTTTTTTTAAAGATTTATTTATTTAGTCGGGCAGTGGTAGCACACGCCTTTAATCTCAGCACTTGGGAGGCAGAGGCAGATGGATTTCTGAGTTCCAGGATAGCCTGGTCTACAGAGTGAGTTCCAGGACAGCCAGGACTACACAGAGAAAGAAACCCTGTCTTAAAAAACAAAACAAAACAAAGCAAAACAAAAACCAAAACAAAAAAGATTTATTTATTTATTTATTTATTTATTTAATGTATATGAGTACACCATTGCTGTCTTCAGACACACCAGAAGAGGGCATCAGATCCCATTATAGAAGGTTGTGAGCCACCATGTGGTTACTGGGAATTGAACTCAGGACCTCTAGAAGAACAGTCAGTGCTCTTAACCACTGAGCCATCTCTCTAGCCCTTTATTTATTTATTTATTTTCAAGTAGTGTGTATATATCAACAGATAAGAAGTTTTATGGAGATTTGTGAATTGTCTGCACAGGTCAAAACAACAACAAAGCTCACCTTAAGTGATCGTGACCAAATAAAAGAAATTAGTTAGAAAGTTGTGGTTTAGTAGGTTTTGTTTTGTTTTTGAGACAGGTTCTCTCTATATAGCTGGATCTGACTGTAGACCATGCTGGCCCAGAACTCAAAAAGATCCTTCTGCCTTTATGCCTTTTGAGTGCTAAAATTAAAGGTGTGTACCATTGCACCTGGGCAGTGTTTTTGATTATGATATGAAGTCACTACTTGGTTAATAATGTAATCCTCAATGTAATTCTTTTGAAATTAGAAAAAAATTTAAAACTTTTTCTCAGTACACTTAAATTTATTAATTGTCAACGGTTTTGGTATAACCACAGTAACTTTACAGTGACAATTGGTTAAAGTTATTGTGATTAGAAACTGAATAAAACCTAGTTCAGATTTAAAGATTAAAATCTGGATTGTTGAACAGGCAACTCTTTCCAGAGTAAACTAGAGTGTAACATAGAAATGTTCATGTATCAATTAGATTATGATAGCAAATAGGCAAACACGTAGTGTCTAAGTAAACGGAATGGTTTGAAAGGAAAATTTGTTTTTGTTACAGTAATTGGCTCTTAACTACCAGTGGTATAGATTGGAGACTGTTTGGTGCTTTTCATAAAAATGGGTTTGGTCTTAAAGGAAATAATGAAATGTTGAAAGAAATTGATAAAAGAAATTGTTCCATCATCAGTTTTAAAAAGATTGTAACTGTGATGTGTGCGTGAATGTAGGCATGTGTGGGGTTGTTAGAGAACAGTCTGGGATGTTGCTTCTTGCCATCCTCCACCTCATTTGAGTCAGTGTTTCTTGTTGAACTTTTGCAGGGTATTTGATCATACTGAACCTTGAGATTGCTATTTAACTGGAAAAAAATTCTGGTGTGGCTCAGCTCTTTGTACACACACCTTTAAACCCTAACAATGAAGATAAAGTTAGTTTGTAGAAGAAAGCACCCATGTTTGAAAGTGATGTCTAATTGAGTGACAAATCAGAGAAAGATTTGACAGAACAGGATATGCCCAACTCTCATGAGGAGAGGAAAGGGAAGCTACTTAAGGGTCAGTGCAGAGAGAGGAGGCAGTTTTATCAGATAGTTGTACAGAGACAAGTTGAAGAGAGAACAAGCTAGACACAGGAGAAGACAGAACAAGCCAGAGAATGAGAAGGAGCCAGAAGATTAAAACAGATTTCAGAAGATGCCCAGAGAAAAGCCAGATTGAATCGGTCAACTTAGAGAGAAGTTTGAGCCAGAACAGGTGAGTTGAACCAGCCTGTTAGAGCTCAGAGGAAAAAACAAAACAAACAAACAAACAAACAAACAACAAGAAAGGATGAGCTTATTTAGCAGCAAGTCTCAGAGGCTAAAAGCATTGTAGACCTAGATTAAACTATACAGAGGCTAGAAGCTTCCAGGACTAGGCCTAGGTGTTTTATGTGGGTTTTGGAAATACAAACCCGAGGTCCTCATTTTTGTCACATAGAAGAGTCTTTGAAATACAGTCACTAGATTTTTAATTGATTTATCTATTCAATTATCTGATCATCTTACAGGATTCCAAGAGAAAACAAGCACTTACCTGTTGATGCTAGACACCTATCGGAAGAAGAGAAAGGTGTTTGTCTTAAAGGTTAATGAACTGGCATGTAGCTTAGTGATAGACTTCTTAGCATGCTCAAGTACTAGATTTGATAATTAATACCATTTAAAAACTTAAGTAATAGGACATGGTGGCTAACACCATACAGAGGCAGTTGGATCTCTTGAGTTCAAGGCCAGGCTAGTTTAGCAACTTCCAGGACAGCTGAGGATATACAGAGAAACCCAAAAAAGGTTATATTTAAGGGTCTGGCAGACTGGGAGGTGAATGTGATGGGGACATGCATATGTGAAATTTTCAAATAATCAATTAAAACATTAAGTTAAAAAAAGAAAAAGAAAAACAAGCCTTAAGTAGCTGGACACAGTGGAACACACATGAGGCCTCATCTCTGTGAGGTCAAGGCTAGCCAGGTCTACATTATGATACCCTGTCAAGAAGAAAAAGAATAAAGTTTACTGATGTGTTTAAGACATGGGACAGGGTGTCTAATTCCCTGGAACAAGTATTACGAACAGTTGTGAGCTGCCATGTGGGTGCTGGGAATTGAACTTGGGTCCTTTGGAGGAGTAGCCAGTGCTTTTAACCATTGAGCCATCTCTCCAGCCCCAATTTGTTTTTGTTAAGACAGATATTGTTGCCGGGCAGTGGTGGCACACGCCTTTAATCCCAGCACTTGGGAGGCAGAGACAGGCGGTTTTCTGAGTTCGAGGACAGCCCAGGGCTACAACAGAGAAACCCTGTCTTGAAAAACCAAAAAAAAAAGACAGATATTGTTTGATGTGTACAAGCAAAGAAAGTAGAATCTTAGAAACTTATCTAGAGAGAACTAAGTATAACAGATATGGGTTGTAGTAAGGCTGGATCAAGAGCCCCAACAAGCAAGCACACACATGACAACGTCAGCTTGCAGGGTTTTTTAAATGTCTTGGGCTAGGTATGTAGCTCTGTTACAGAGTATCTGCCTGCCTAGCACTTGCTCAGACCTGCAGTTGCTATCCAGCATCACATAAAATAGGCATGGTGAACATACCTTAACATGGGAGGTAGGGCAAGAGAACCCCAGGCTCAGTTCATCCTCAGCTACGTACTGGGGTCAAGGACACCTGTCTCAAAAAACAAAACTAATACAAATAAATAAAAAAATAAAAGTAGTGTCAGTTGGGTGCTATGGTGCATGCTTCTGCTCTCAGTACTCAAGAGGCTTCATGGATTCCACTTTTTGATTTGAATGTGTATAATCACCTTTTTAATCAGAAAGAAACCACAGCATATACAAGAATTAGTTTGTGATTTAAGTTCTGTTTTTTAGTTAAGATACCATGAATATTTGTCTCTATCCATCATTCATTTTTTATAGTTGCTATGTAAATATACTTAATTTGTTGGAATATTTTTCTATTGATTGATACTTATGTTTTTAATTTTGCCTTTATTGAACTGTAGCAATTAACCTTATGCTAGTATCTTTGCATGTTTATGTCACAATTTCAGGAACTAGATTCATAAGTTCATGTCATTGGGTCAAAAGTATAATTCTTTTTTGCACTCCATTTTTTAGGTTTTCTTGAGGTGTAGTTGATATACCAAAAGCATACATTTGATGACTGTGTTTGGATGAGTTTAGAGGGATTTGCATTTTTAAAGTTTGGTAAAAATTGCCAGATTTGTTTATTGTGCAATTTATAATTCCCATTAATGGAAAGATGAAATGTTATTGAATGAATGAGTACATGAAATACGTATGGAACAACTGGGGTTGAAATGATTTCCAGAGATGTTCAGTGAAAGTGGATAGATTTGTTCGTTGTAGGTTGTTTTAGTTTGGCTTAGGATGATCCCTGGTCTCTACTTCCCAAATGCTGGGGTTATAGGCCACCATTTCTGTCAAGTAATTTTTTTGTTTTATTTTGCTTTGTTTTCCAAGATATGGTTTCTGTGTAGCTCCCGCTGTCCTGGAACTTACTCTGTGTAGATCAGGGTGGCCTTGAGCTCACAGAGATCCTTCTACCTCTACATCCTGAGTTAGGATTGAAGGTGCGTGCCTCCAC
>JANHMN010000176.1:15243-30630 GCA_030674055.1 Rhabdomys pumilio | reverse complement strand
CACACACACACACACACACACACACACACACACACACACACACACACGTTGTGTTTCTATTTTGTTAACTTGACCCAATCTTGTCAACTTGACCCAAAGCAAGACATATCTGGGAAGAGGAAATCTTAATTGAGAAAATGCCTCCATAAGACTGGCCTGTAGAAAAGTCTATGGAATATTGTCTTGATTGATGATTGATATTGGAGGACATTGATATTGGAGTATATTGATATTGTGATGACTCCCTGGGTTGGTGGTCCTGGATAGTATAAGGAAGCGGGTTGAGCAAGACCTGAGGAGCAAGCCAGTGACAGCACACCTCCATGGCCTCTGCATCACTTAATCCCTGCCTTTAGGTTCCTGCCAAGTTCCTGCCCCTACTTTCCTTGATATAGATTATGATGTAGAAGTATCAGCTACAGTAGGTTTTCAAGGATATTTATTTTATTTTACTTTTTATACACACGGGTGTTTCATCTGCATGTATATCTGTGTGAGGTTATCAGATCCCCTGGAACTAAAGTTGCAGATAGTTGTGAGCTACCATGTGGTTGATGGGAATTGAACCTGGGTCCTGTGGAAGAATGGCCAGAGATCTTCACTGCTAAGCCATCTTTCAGCCCCTGCTCACAGTGTTTTATCTTGGCAATGGAAACTAAACAAAAGACATACACTTGCATGCAGTGGTGTATGCATGGAGGTCAGAGGACAACTTGCAGAAGTCATGTCTCCCACTTACCATGTAGGCTCTGGAGATTAAATTCAGGGTGTCAGGATTGGCAGCCCCTTAGTGCTATCTCATGGACCCTCGTCTGCAACTTCAAATTTTCTCATTCTCCTTCCTTGCCAAATTGCACACCCGTCTTATCTTTCTGCTCTTTCTGTGTAGACCTGGGTAGGGG
This sequence comes from Rhabdomys pumilio, assembly GCA_030674055.1. NCBI lineage: Eukaryota > Metazoa > Chordata > Mammalia > Rodentia > Muridae > Rhabdomys > Rhabdomys pumilio. The sequence goes on along the minus strand of JANHMN010000176.1, from coordinate 29,728 downwards.
CAGGAGCAGTAATCATGACACGGCCTTCAATTTGTCTCTGCCAAACAAATTAGTCCATTATGTTTTTGTTTTTTGTTGTTATTGTTGTTGTTGTTGTTTTTGTTTTCATTTTGAGAAAGGGCCTCTTTGTGTAGTGCCAAAAGTCCTAGAACTCACTCTGTAGACCAGGCTGGTTTTGAACTCACAGGGATCAGCCTGCTTCTGCTTCCTAAGTGCTGGGATTAAAGGGGGTGACTATACTTGGCTTTAGTCTGTTACTTTTGAATCCAGCCTCACTCAAAATTTCAGAACATGGAGAGAACCTAGGAAGATTCTTTGTCAGATGTAATGTGATGGTTTCTAACCCAGTTCCCAGTAGAGTCCTTATTCTCCTCCAAAACCACACATGCACTGGGCTACTCTACAGATTTCATTTCCCTATGCATTCTGCCTTCCAAATTCCTACCTGAAGGATCCAGTAAGCTCCGGCTCAGCTTTCTAGGACTTCCATAAACCACAACTCCAAATTTTCTACACTCCTCCCTTAAAACAGGTTGCAAAGGCTTAAAATCCTGAGTCCTGGTACCACCTTTCTATTAGCTATTTTTCTCTCATTGCTGTAGCAAAATACCTGACAAACACAGTTTAAGAAAAAGTTGAGGACATATTTCAGTGGTATGCATGAAGATCAATGTTCAATTGTTCAACACTGTGAAAAAGAAAAGGAAGAAGGAAGGAAGGAATACAACTGAGGGGCTTGCAGAGATGGCTCAGTAGTTAAGGTATGCTTGCTTCTCTTTCAGATGAATAGAGTTAGGTTCCCAGTGCCCACATTGAGCAGCTCAAAACTACCTGTAACATCAGGTCCTAGGGCCCCCACAGCCTCTGCTTGCCTCCACAAGCACCAACACTGTATCTACACACAAATAAAAATACAATACAAATACTTTTGAAGAAGAAAAGCAAGCCAGGTGTTGTGGTACAAATATTTAATCTCAGCATGAGGAGGTACAGGTAGACAGTTATTGATGAATCAGGCAGGTATCTGAGAATTCAAGGTCAGTCTGGTCTACATAGTGAGTTCTAAGCCAGGCAGAGTTACTTTGTCCCCGATCCCCTTAAAGAAAACAATGTAAGAAAGTTATTTATCTGTTTGTTTATATATTATATTCTAACCTCAGCTTCCACATTTTCATTTCCTCCCAGATCCTCCTACCTCTCCACCCTTCTGACTACATGCCTTCTCTCTCTTTAGAAAAAGCCAACCAACTGACCGACCGACCGACCGACCGACCAGCCAACCAACCAACCAACCAACCAGAATAAAGCAAAACAGAGGGGAAAAAAAGAACCAAAGAAAAAGCATAAGAAGTACACACTATCTCTAATGCCCAGACAAAGCATTATGAGATGAAAATTCTCCAAAAATATTATTGAGTTCTTTTTGAATCAGCTGTCTACTGCTGGGCACTGGTCCTGGCCTTATGTGTGGTTTGTATACACAGTAAGTAAGGAAGAGTTTGTTTTGGCTTGTTCATGATGGTGAGTAAGGCATGGTGGGTGAAGCACTAGGCAGCTGGGCACACTGATTGTGCGCTCAGAAAGACAGGCAGTAGGACCAGGCTGTAAATCTTTAAGGCTCACACCTACTGACCTACTTCTTCCATCCAGACCCCCCTCTTAAACGTTCACTAATCTACAACAGCAGCTCCAGCTGGAGACCAAGTGTTTAAACCATTTCACATTCAAACCATAACACTTTTAAAACAATATCCTCATTCTTCTCCCTCCTGGACCACAGCTCCAAATTCTTCCCTGTCTCTCACTGTTTGCAAAACAGTGGCAAAGGCCTAAGGTATAGATAGATAGATAGGTAGATAGATAGATAGATAGATAGACTGATAGAAATAGATAGATAGATAGATAGATAGATAGATAGATAGATAGATAGATAGATAGATAGATAGATGGTTTATATATAGTTTATATGTGTGTATACATTTATAATAAAAATAAAAACAAACCAACAGAAAACTTCAAAATATCTTTTTTTTCTTCTAAAGATCTACATCTCTTCATCCATCTGAAGATCAATAGCCAATTATTCTGACTGGTCTGAGAGCAATTCTCTCTCCTTTGCTAGAAATCAGGAATTGGCATGAAGTCAGTTCCTATGGTCTGGAGGTTTTGGTGGTAGCACTTCAGTGACTAGCTCATTCCCTAGCACCCTTTTTTTCCTCTTAGAATCCTCTCCATATCTTGAATGCTTATTTTTCTTTTCCCTTTTCAGACAGGTGTTTCTGGCCTGGAAGTACAATGTTGAACTTAGGGCTAGTTTTTGTCCATTGACACGACTTCTCCCACACATGACCCCAGACCTACAATTCATTCTTACAGCCTTACAGCTGATTTTTCTGGGCTTTGTCCATTACCAGAAAGAACTGGAGACTTTTTAAACTTTATGGCATGGCTGTCACAGCTGTTTTCTTTTCTAGAACTCTGTATTAACCTTGCTTCCAAGGCCTTCCTTCCTACAGTGTGGCTATACAGATTCCTGACTCTGAAGCTGGTTATTGCTTCAAAAGGCCATCTCAGGAACACAGTGGGGCTAACATGGCCTCTGACATGAGCTCCTCTCCACACAGTCTGCTCCTTTTGGCTGTTAGAGCCTCCTGCTCTTCAGAAACCTGCCCACCATGGACATCCATTTCTGCCCCTTTTGTTCTCCTGTCCTTTTTCTTTCTATCACAACTGTTCTCAATGGGGGTTAACTGTGGTTTTCCTCTCCTCCCTCCTCCATTCTTCCTTCCTTTCTCTTTTTCTTTTCTTTTTTGAAACAGGGTTTTGCTATGAAGCCTTGGTTTGCCTCTGCCTCCTGAGTGCCGCCAGGATTAAAGGCATGCATCGCCTTGCTGGAATAAGTATTTAAATTCTGACCTGCTACTTAGGTTGGCCCAATTCTTCCTCTAACACTAATAAACCTTCAATTGCTACCCCTCCCCCTTAGCCCTTTCTGCTTCTTGACCTACTGCTTCCACTCCTCCTCAGCAGCTCATCTACAAGATCCAACATTCAGCCATTGCTCTAGTGGAGAAACCCTTGCTGGGAGCTTCCTCCCACCACTTTCGAGTTATGTATGGCTCATGCCTATAGTTGCCCTGCCTCTTTTGTGTTTTTCTTATATCTTGTTTTTTTTTTCTTTTCTTTTCTTCTCTTTCTCTCTTTCTCTCTTTCTCTCTTCCTCTCTCTCTCTCTCTCTCTCTCTCTCTCTCTCTTTCTTTCTTTCTTTCTTTCCTTTACAAGACAGGGTTTCTCTGTGTAGCCCTTGCTGTCCTGGAACTCACTCTGTAGACCAGGCTGGCCTCGAACTCAGAAATCCACCTGCCTCTGCCTCCCAAGTGCTGGAATTAAAGGCATGCACGACCACTGCCTCGAGTTTTTCTTATATCTTAAAAAAATTCTCACAGCATTTATTTATTTGTTTATTTGTTTATTTGTTTATTTATTTATTTATTTATGCTGTTTTTCGAGACAGGGTTTCTCTGTATAGCCTTGGCTGTCCTGGAACTCACTCTGTAGACCAGGCTGACCTCAAACTCAGGAATCCGCTTGCCTCTGCCTCCCAAGTGCTGGGATTAAAGGCGTGCGCCACCACTGCCCGGCGCATTTATTTGCTAAGCACATTTCTTTACAAGAATACACCTGCTTCCTCCTTCCCCAGATATATGTAGTCTTAACATTCACCACATAATGTGTGACATAAACTCAATAGCAGCAATGACAATAATGGCCAACCTGGAGGATGAGGTGACATGGAGGCTAACATAGGCCAAGCCTCTGCAGCAGGTACTGGTTTAAGCATTTTATACACACTAGCTTATTTAGTTCTCTGACAGTCTTTCAAAACAAGAATGTTATCAATGCCCCACACCCATTTTGCAGGTGTAAAACCAGCCCACAAAGGCCAAGGAATTTGCCCAAGGCCATTCAGCCATTGACTACACTTCCTGGCGGGGGTTCTCCCTCACAGCTACCCCTGCTTCTGGCATTGCCCAGTCCTCCATGGGACACACTCAACATACTCAAGGACTTTAGTCTTCTCAACATTTAGAAACTGGGTTCTCCCTTTAAAAGCAAAATATAAAGCTGTATGGTTATCAACCACAATGCACCCCAAATCTTGAGCATAATTAATTTCTTGTACTGTATTATTCTATTAAAGTTACTCTGCAATTCTTTAAAAAGGACCTCTTGTATTAGAATCACTGGATTGTGGTTACCAGGCCTTCCTGTGTAGGCACACATTTAAATTCTTGGTTTTGAGTTAATTTTCTCTACCTGATAAAGTATTATCAGAGCTTGTACTAAAGAATGAGTTTGTGTAGCTTTAGTGAGATAAGCCATTCATACTCTAACACGGGTACTTTAAACAGAGCTGGTTATTCCTGTAGGGAACTATATTCAGATCAAACTCATTTCTTAAGTGACATAAAAGGAGTGAGAGGCTTTGACTTTGGGCGGCTTATGTAACTGGCTGAGTGCTGATGGCTTGGGACTCGATGGTGGCTGACAGGGAAGGAAGCTGAATCTTTAACATGGCAGAAATTATAATTTTAAAAATTACAGTAAATATCACCTGCCAGGTATTAAAATGATTAAAGAGCTTATTTTCTACACTCCTATTGTGATAGGTTTCTTAAGCAAATAATTTTAGGTACACTAACCTGTTAAACACTAGTAATTAGTTGAGAAAAACAAACACAAATGTTCTTGTAGATAGAGCAAACCCTGAGGGAATTCAGTCCTGTGAAATTATCCTAAGTGTTACTCAAGTACTTCTGGAAGACTGACGCCCCAAATGGAAATCTCCTTTACTTTTTCTTCTACTTTCCATCACCTAACAACTTCTGGAAAACAAAAAAAATCAACCAACCAACCAAGCAAACAATCAAAAACCCCCAAGGGGTTTGGCTCAATAGGAAAGAGTGTTTGCTGAACAAAATGAAACCAGAGTCTGACTCCCAGCATCCATGTAAATATCTGGGTCCACATATACATGTAACTCTAGTGCTATGAGGGGTAGACATAGCAGCCAGAACGCTAGGGTTTGCTGGCCTCCAGCCTAGCTCCAGGAGCTGTGAGAGACCCTGCCTCAAAGAAATAGGGCACAGTTGAAGTCTGTCCATCTGAAGTCTTCCTCAGGCTTGTGTGTGCACGCTAGGTGGGCACAGCATACCTGCCCAGCCACACATACAAACACAAAACAGGTTCTATCTCTCTGTAGTTCAGACTGTCATAGAAATCAGAGTGTAGCTCATGATGGTCTTAAACTCACAGCAATCCTTCTACCTCAGCTTCTTGAGTGTTGGAATTACAGTTGTGAGCCACCATATGCAGCTCATTTACAATTGCTATGGCAGCTGTCAGGATCACTTGCTAATGGACATGGATCTGGTGGTGAATGAAAACCCTCTGGAATGTTTTGGGCTTTCCCCAGAAACATCCCATGTCTGTAATACCTGTGAATGGAAAGGCTGCTGGACTGGCAGGCTTTGTTACTAAGTAGTTAATGGTATATGGTTTTGTCATCTCTTGTCTCATTTTGCAGTCTGCTAAATACAGATATGAGATTAAATAGTTTCCAAAGTCCACCCTAAAAACTCAACAATTTTAAGATGTCTCTGAACACTGTTGTACAAACAAGACTCTAAGAGTTAAGTTCATGAACTAAACTAAAAATATGTCTAAACCAGTGACATGGAAATAGGATATTTAAAAAAAAAAATCTCCCAAAAGATTCATTATTGTTAAACTAATTTTCTTTCACATTTCATCTAAGGAACAGAGCACTGCAGATGCATCTCAAGGAGGAAGAGCCTGTGCCCTCAGGACTGCAGGAGTGAAGGCAGGAAGAAGTTCAAGGCCAGCCTGAACCACAATATAGATTATATCTTCAAAAAGAAAAGAAAAAAAGAATGTAGTACATAAGGAATGTTTAAAAAAAAAAAAAAAATCCATCCTTTGTAGCCTAGGAGGAAGAAGAAAGGGGCCAGGGAAGACCTGGCTTACTTCCCATGCACTATCCTGGTGGAAAGAAAAGTTGGGAGTAGGAAGCTGACAGATTCACATACCGAAGGGAGAAGTTCAAGAGTCTAAGATGAGGGCTGTTTTTCTGGGCATGCCTGTGAAAGGCTGAGGCTCTTTGAGTGTCGCTTTCAGGCGCAAAGCATGCTCCAGTTGACACAGAGACTGGCAGATGGTGGTCCAGTGAGGGTAAAGCAAGGACCCCGCCTCGTCTAGGCCTACATGAGGTATTCAGGAATTCCAGAAGTTCAGTACAAAGTATTGTGGGGGAGGGGAGGAAGGTGACAAATACCTCAAAATGAATTACAATGAAAGGAAATTACATAGTACCTCAAAAGAATAGAAATGACTAGTTTTACCTTTGGGGTTAACACTCCAGAGCGTAAAAAAGGGCCATACTAGAGAACACCACAAGGGAAGACATTTGTGGCTTAGACTTTTCCTCCTGACAAGTAAACTCCCCTATTCCTTAGTCACTGTGTTTATTAGAAAAGACAGTTCCTGGGCTGGCAAATGCCTTTAATATTTGGGAGACAGAAGTAGATGGATTTTTGTGAGTTCTAGAGCAGCCTGGTCTATATAGTGAAGTCCAGGCTATCTAAGACCACATAGTAAACCCTGTTTAGAAGGAAGGAGGGGTGTTTTGTTTCTTAAAACACGTATTTTTATGTATTGGGAAAATGTTATAAAACAAGAAATGCTATGTTAGAAATATGGCATGTTACCCTTATTGGCCAGATAAATGTTATAGTTGGTTCAGAAATCTAGGATATGCAAAAGGCATCCTCTATAACTTACATAAACCCCTTACCCTAAACATACTTTGGAATACACAAATTGTGAAACAAAATCTGAAAGATTGAGGCATGTGGCTCTGGGGCTAAAAACTATGGAAAATAGAGATGAATTTGGCCTTCAGAACCCACATGGCAGGAAAGAACCCACTCTTCCTGTAAGTTGTCCTTTGACCTCCAGATCCATGCCATTGCACACGTGTCCACACAATACATATGTATACACACAAAATAAATAAAAATGCAATAAAAAATTAAAAGAATAAGCTAGTTTCTTTCTACATCTGCATTTATTTCTATGAATAAATCTTCAATTCTATCACACCAAAATTAAAAATCATGGTTATGTCAAAATAACCAATATGTATTTGAGTAGAAATTTTGGTTTTTTTTTTTTTTTTTGCTTTACAAGATATGATTTCTGTTTAACCTTGGCTGTCCTAGAACTAGCTCTGTATACCAGGCTGCCCTCAAACTCAGAGAGATTATCAGCCTCTGCCTCCTGTGTACTGGGATTAAAGGCATATGCCACCACTACCCAGCTACAGAGTTTTAATGTGATTAGAGTTATGGACACTATTATAATATCCTATTTTTCAGACTTTTAAAACTCTTCCCTCGATGTTTATTTAGCCCAACCCCAAATGTTTATTTTCACCCAGTTAACAACCATAACATTTTAAATATTATTTATTTTTGTATTTATTTGGGGATGGGGTCTTGTTATGCAGTTCAGGATAGCCTAGAGCTTGCCATCCTTCTGCTTCAGCCTTCAGAAGTCTGTGAATATAGGCATGAGCTACTCATGCATGACTCAAGTTGTTGTTGTTTTAATAAAACAATTTTTTAAAGTTTATGTGTGAGTTTTGCCTGCATGCAAGTCTGTGCACCAAGTGCATGCCTGGTGCTTGCAGAGGCCAGAAGAGGGTGACAGATGCCCTGGAATTGGAGTTCCAGATGGTTGTGAGCTACCACGTGGTTGCTGGGATGAAGTGAAACCTCTGGAAGGACAGCCAGACCTCTTAAGGGATGAGCCATCTTTCTAGCCCCTCAAGATGTTTTTCAAATAGCTGTCTTCACATATAGGTTTTGAAAAGATTATGAGTCTTTGAAAAAAAATATCCCAGTCTCTATTTATTTTCCTGATCAAAAATAAAGCATCTCAAAAATCACATGACCAAAAGAGAAATAAAGAAAAGAAAAACAGCAACTGTACACCATAAGATAAAGTTTTATTTAAATGGCAGATGTCTAACATCCAGAAGGGTAATTTGCCTGGAGTCACATAAGATATCTGGGGTTCACACAGTACAATACCGCTTACCTCTCCTTGTGCTTCTCCCAGAATTCACTCTTCTCCCTTTTGGTCTTTTCTGAAGCTTTGTAAGCTTTGTTTTATCTATCTTAAGCCTAGAAAGCAATCAATGAAATTCAAGTAGAAAGTCACTGAAAGCTCCGAAAATGAGGGAATCCAGTGGTAAACTACCAGCTATGCAATAATGAATAGTGAACGGAGTACATCTTCAGTCATCATGACGGCGGCCAGGGAATAGAAACACATTTTCCTTGGGGAGAGATTGTGCTAAGGGAACCAGATACAGATATAAAAGAAAATTCCTCTTGGGGGTTTATCTTTCTTGACTTCGTGGGTCCTAAAAAAAAAAAAAAAAAATCAAAAAACAAAACAATGGTAAATCACAACCTCTACCCATTTTTATTTTATTTCTTCCGGGACATTATGTAGACCACTTTTCCAAAAACCATAGCAAACTAACTGGTTAAAGATCTAAAACATTCTGAAAGTTTGGGTGACAAAAACTGGAACCGACTCCAAACTCAAGTTCTAAACTGAGTCAAAGCAGATTTCTTAAGGTTTGTAAATACCCTCAGCTGAACTAAAGGGCACAGAGCTTGTAGCGCTCCCTACAGTTGAGAGTTTGAACCTACCGAGCACAGAAATCCAGAGTTACCAAAGACTGAGTCCCTCACTCCAAGTTCCGTTTAAGAAAACCAGGTGAAGGTTGGGGTGGAGGGAGGCTGAAACGGCAAAACGCAGGATTAATCACTTCTCCCAATTACATCAGCAGCCCCCGCCCTTTCTTCCGAGAACCTCCTCTCCTAGAATCTTCGCTACGCACTGCCGCTCCTTCGCCTACCCCTAGCTCCATTATATGCCCTGATACCTCCCCATTATCACCCGCCCTGCCATACTCCCCCTTTCCTCTTTCCTCCTCCTCCGCCAGGGAAGGAGGAAACCCGAGAGAGGAAACAGGGCGTTGGAGGAAGGGGCTTCGCGATAAGAGAGGAGACTCCATTGGCTGCGAGACCGTAGGGCGCTTCCCATTGGTCAAGCCCGGCCGGAATCCACGCCCTCTGTCCCCGCCCCCGCCCCTCCCCCGCCGCTCCGCGGCCCTCCCCCGCGCCCCCCGGCCAGCCCCAAGGCGGGGAGGGACCCACTGGACTAGAGTGGAGGCTCCGACGGTGTCAATGGCTCCTCCTGCCACGGAGCAGCAGCAGCGGCGGCGGCGGCGCTGGGGCTGAGGAGGAAAGGTTCCTTTAAGGAGGAGGAACAACGACGCCTCCTTTTGCCCCTATCTCCTCCCTTTACACTCATTTCCCCTTCGCCGAGGGGGGGGGGCGGAGGAGAGAGAAGAGGCCGAAGAAAGAGAAAATTCCTCGCAGGGCGCTCTTTCAGGGGGTGTGGGGGGAGGAAGAGGAACGGAGGAGCCGGGCGCCCCCCGCGCGCTCCCGCCCCGCTCGCCCTCTCCGAGATCGCCCGCCCGCCCACTCCCCCCGCCGCCTGAGACGCCGCTCGGGAGTCGGCGGGCCCGGCTCGTCTGCTCGGCCGCCGCCGCGCTTCGCCTCGGGCTCCCCAGGCGGACGGACGCCCTTTCTTTCTTTCTCTTGCCCGGCCCGTCTTTCTGTCTGCGTCCCTCGCGGCCGCCCCGCCCGGCGGCCTCGGCCTTGCCCGTGCGCCAGGCCTGGCCGGCGGGCCTCGCTCGAGCTCCGGTTGTACCCCAGCCTCCCCGCGGACCCGGGGGCTCACGCCCGGCCCGGGCCCTCGTCCCCGCGTCCCCGGTCGCCCCGCTCCTTCCCGCTCCCCACCCCCTTCCCCAGCCCCGGAGCTCGCGGTGCGTGTGCGCGTGAGTGTGTGTGTCCCTCCGCCAACGCCGCCACCTCAGCCCGGCAAATGAACTCCGTCCGAGCCGCCAACCGGAGACCCAGGCGAGTGTCGCGGCCGCGCCCGGTGCAGCAGCAACAGCAGCAGCAGCCCCCGCAGCAGCCGCCGCCGCAGCCGCCCCAGCAGCAGCCGCCGCCGCAGCCGCCCCAGCAGCAGCAGCAGCAGCAGCCCCCGCCGCCACCGCAGCAGCAGCCCCCGCCGCCGCCACCGCCGCCTCCGCCGCCGCCTCAGGATCGGAACAACGCCGGCGAGAGGGGTAAGGCCGCGCTCGGGGCCGGGCCGCACCGGGCGGGCGGGAGGCCGGGCGGGAGGCCGGGCGGGGGCGGCGGCGGCGCGCCCGGGGTGGGAGACGGAGGCCGAGCGGAGGCGGGTCCCACCGTGCCGCAGTGTTCGCCTGGGCCGGGCCGGGCCCGGCCTGGTCGGCAGGAAAAGCCGCGGCTGCGCGATTCGCCCGGGCTGCGGCTCAGGCCGCGCTTTGTTTGGTTTCGGGGCCGGCACCCTCGGTCCCCACCCCTCCTTGGGGCTTCCCGGCTGGCTCACCCACCCCACGGGAGTCTGTTCGCGGCCGGGGGCGGGCAGAGGGTGGGATTTCCCCCCTTTCTGCCGCCTAGCTCGGTCTGGGCTCCCCCTTTCTCGTGGTAGGTGGGGGGACGGCTGGCAGCGTAGGGCGGTGAGGCTGGCCGGGGAACTTGTTTTCCCCTTCTCTGTGGGTTCCCCCTTGCCCTGGAGGAGGGGGAGAGGAGCACCCGAGTGGTCCGCGGCGCGGCTAGGGAACTTGTGTGTCCTCCTCCGGGTTACGGGGCAGGGGGAGCAGCGGTCCCTCTCCCAACCTCAAGATCTTTGCTGCGCAGTTTACCTTTAGTTACAGAACCCCGGGAAAGAACCCGTTAAATCAATACCTTTAAATAAATATAGATACCGGCCATTTCCAGCCCCCTCCCTTGTGTGCAGTTACCCTTCCGCTGTGTTGTCCCCCTTCTTCTCCTCCCCACTACGCCACGGCGCTCCCCTCTATCTCCGGGTGGGTTTGAGCACCCCTGCCGTAGAACGGGCCCCTTGGGATCGTGTGTGTATCTGTATGTAGACGCGCGCGCGCGCGCGCGTGTGTTGTGACCAAGGCCTAGTGAAATGTGTCATTTGGACCCAACTGTGCTGCGCTGTCTGGTAACCACCATTGTCTAAGGGCTGAGGCTCCCTGGGGTTGTATTCTTGCTTTAGCAAAAATAATGTTCGTTTTTGCTTGGATAATGTGCTTATGTGGAGAGGTTTGTGAGATGAGAATGTTGCACCTTGATCTCCAAACATAACTAGTCTCTTTATTAATGAGCTGCTTGCAGCAGAGTGTAAGTCAGCATGGTATGTTGTGTATGGTTGTTTTAAGGAGAACTGTTAGGAGACATTTTGCGTGTTTTGGTTGGCGGATTAAGGCTAATTTTTACATGCGTTGCGTTGGTTGTCACACCTCCTTTGATTAAGGAGACTGCGTGTTAAATATAATTTTTAAAATTGTAATTCTTTAACTGTTTAATTGTATGTGATCAAAATATTTATCAGATGGAGGAAATAGTTAGAAAAACAGTTTAAAAGGTTTGCATTAGTCACTGTTAGAATAGTATTTGAGAAAGTAGTTGGCTGTATGTTATTTGAGAGATGTTTCAAATCAGCTAGAGGTCTTTTGCAACATGGTTGGTAAAAATGTTTTAATGATTCATTGATACATGTACCAATTTTTGACAAGTTAATTTTCTCATGTTACCTTTCACTTACATGTACCGGAGTTATCCCGTGTTCCGTTCAGATTACCAGGTCTTGTAGAATTGATGTGAGGAAAACCAAGCAAAATTGAAATGTTAATGAAGTGTTTAGTGCTAAGGATTCTGTCCTCATAGTAAGCCTTTTTAAGGTGTTCTGATCACCCAGAGTGTCAGCCAAACTCAGTTCACTCCCACTGTATATTTTTAAGTGTTTATTCTGCATTCCTGTTTCACCACTTACTATAATTCCCACTCTACTTGAGGTAGACCCTGGGCATTTTCTTCATCATTTATTCTAAATTATTAGTTACCAGAGTCTATTTCTGCTTGCATCTTCATCATTGATAGTCACATGCCAGAGTGTCAGTTTTCTTTTATTGTTGTTCGAAAGCTGACAAAGATGTTCTTGAATTGTGGTTTCATTATGTACTTACCCAATGGCAAGCAATGTGCACTCCAGGGCTGTTGCTCTGTAGTAGCTAGGAGAACTGTTCTGGTGTTCAGTGTTGGCACAGAGCGGATAAGAACTTGCTGATTAGCCTTCAGGGAGAATAGTGTGAATCTTTTCAAGGGCAGCTAAATGGCCTTAAAAATGAATAAACATTAAAATGAATTAAGAATAAAATAATGAAGATTTTGCTAGGGCTTGTGGAATAATATTCTTTAAAAGATTAGCATTCTTATTACATTTTTAATGTACATTTCATATATGGATTGGAGCCACCTTAAGGTAGCTTTTTTCTCAAAAGTTTTAAAGGGTATATAGTATGTTTTTAGTTTGAGAAAATTCTATTATTAATACTTGTTTATAGGTATACTGCAATATTTTTACAAGGGGGCAGCAAGCTGGTTCAGTGGGTAAAAGCACTTGTCACCAAGCCTGATGACCTGTCTCTGAGTGTTCTATCTCTGAGATCCATGTGATGGAAGGAGAGAACCAACTCCCTTAGGTGATTTTCTGATTTTATACACCATTCTACACATACACACATTAAATAAATGAGTAATAAGATTTTAAATGATTTTATAAGGGAATTAAGGAACTAAAACTATTTTGTTTGTGGTTATTTTTTCTTTAAGTCTTGATAAATATGTAATTCCTATATTAGTCTTGGTTAGAATTATGTAGTAGTGGTTTAGACATCTCCTTAGGTAGTATGTCAAAGTGAGAATCCCAATTTTTAGACAAATGTAGTTCAATCTGTGTATAAAATAGACTTTATGAACTTGTATTTTAAGCTTTTTAATTATAATATGGTAAAGATTTATTTTTCAAACAAAAATTATTTTAGATTTTTTTAGTTGTCTCTTTATCCATAAGTTAATTAGAATAAAAGATGTTTGGCAGTGGTATTGAATATTTATTTACAAATAATGTGCATTTCTGTTTGTACACATACACATTTTTCCCTGTATGTAGTAACCAGGTTTTGAAGTGCAGTAGAAATTGGTTGGGATCTTAGCAGAATTCTATGCCACTTACCTAGAGGATTTCTATTAGGCTACACTGGGAGAAGATGCCCAAGTGCTTCTGGAGAAATTCTCATACAATCTGTGATGGTTTAGAACTGCACACTAACACAGGATTTTTGTTTTAGTCTGAAAGTTTTTAATTTGAGATTTCATGTACTACTAAAAACTAAAAAAAAAAAAAATGTGTTTTTTATAGTCACAATTGGATAATATATTCCATGATTTAATACAATTGGAAAATATTTGGGTTGGATTTTGTTTTGTTCATATGTTTTATTTATTTACCTACTTAGAGACAAGGTTTTGTAGCTCTGACTGGCATGGAACTCACTATGTAGACCAGGCTGGCCTCCTTACAGAGACCTACTTGCTGCTGTCTCTGGAGTGTTGGGAGCACTGCCACGCCTGGTGGCTATATCTTATATTCTTAATTTACATATTTATGGGTACTTTGTTTTAGTACATGGATATATCATGTGTAAAGTTCAGATCAGAATAAGCATCAAGTAAGGCATGTCTCTTCTTGAATATTTATAATTTCTTTTTGATTAAAAACATGCAGAATCCTTTCTTCTAGCCTTTTTGACGTATATAATACATAATTGTTTTCTGGAGTCACCCTACTGTAACAGAATACTTAGTTCTTTTCTTTAAACTATAACGGTGTGCTGACCCACCTTTCCTCATCCTTCACTTCAACTTTCCTCAACATGTGGTATCACTAATTGTGTTTCCAGCATCAGTGAGATCAACGATTGAAGTTCCACATATCCATTTGTCTTTCTGTGCTTGGCTTGTTTCACTTAGCATCATAAAAATGACAGAATTCATTGATTTTTCTACCTAAAAAATGTGTGTGTGTGTATTTCCCTTTTCTTCATCAATTGATAGGTTTTTGAGTTGTTTCCATTTCCTGACTGTTAAGAACAGTAAACAAGGCAGTGTAGTTTTAACATACTGAATTCATTTCCTTTGGTTATACATGGATATTCTAAGTTCTAAAAGGATTTAGCTTTTGTAACCTGTCTCACAGAATTCAGTTTCTTTATTCTTAGAATTTATGTTTTTACTCTTTTATTTTCTAGAAATATAGGGGAAACAAATCTTTAGATGTGCTATAGATATTGTAACCAGTAGGGCCTTTTCTTTAATTACTCCCTTCTCTCTTTCTGTCTCTCTGTCTCTCTTAATCTCTCTCTCTCTCTCTCTCTCTCTCTCTC
>JANHMN010000176.1:88-14843 GCA_030674055.1 Rhabdomys pumilio | reverse complement strand
GAGAGAGAGAGAGAGAGAGAGAGAGAGAGAATATATATTTGTCTCTATATAGGTTATGTACATGTATGAGTGCAGAAGAAGGTGTCAGATCCTTAGGAGTAGGTACAGGTAGTTATGAGTCTCTTGACATGGATGCTGGGAATAGAACTTGGGTCCTGAAGAATAACAAGCACTCTTAAAAGATGAGCCATCTCCCTAGGCCTTATTTTTTTTTTTAAAAAAAACAAGATGCCACTACATAGTTTTGGCAGGCCTGGAACTCACAGATACCTGTCGCCTCTGCTCCCAAGCACTGGGATTAAGGTTGTGTGCTACCATCCTTGGCTTCTTAGTTTCTTATCTGTTGCTGTGATAAGTCATGATGGTCAAGGCAACTTATAAAGAAAGAGTTTATTTGGGGCTTACGGTTTCAGAGGGTTAGAGTCCGTGACAGTCATGGTGGGTAATATTGCAGCAGGCAAGTATGACACTAGAACAGCAAGTAGCTGAGCTTACATCTTGTTCAACAAACACCAGGCAGAGAAACTGGGAATGGTGTGGGATTTTCAAACCTCAAAGTTGGGGCCCATGACATATTTCCTCCAACAAGACCCCACCTCCTATTCCCATAAACAGTTCCACCAACAAAGACAAAGCATTCAAACATGAGCCTGTGGGAGGCTTTCTAATTCAAACGAACATACCTGGTTAACCAGTAATTTTTTTTTTTTTTTTTCGATTTTTTTTTTTTTAAACTGGATATGATTGACCATTATAATCCCAGCTGTAGGCAGGCAGACACAGGATCATGATTTGTAGGCTAGCCTGGGCTACAAAGCAAGACTTAAAAAAATAGTTAATACGTATGTATACTTCAAAATTAAATTCCCTTTTTAGTAAATATTTTTATTTGGCTGTTCATGCGGCCAGGGGAGTGTCATGTCACCTGGAGTTAGAAAAACACGTAGTTGTGAATTGTGAACTTCCTGATGCTGGGAATTGATCTCAGGTCTTCAAGAAGAAGATGAGCTCTTTGCCACTGAGCCATCCATCCAGCCCTCAGTGTCTCTTTTTTAGATGTGCTATCACTTACTAAATTCTGCTTGGAATGTATTACCACTCTTGATAGCTTCTCCATCATGATGTTGTGATAAGAGAGTTTGAGTTAAGTAAATAATATTTACATAGGAATTCCTGAAAATAAGGAGAATTTCTTATATGTGGGAAAAGAACATGACTGTTTTAGGTGCTAATTTTTTTTTTATATATATTTATTTATTTGTTTGTTTTTCTGAGGCAGAGTTTCTAACCCTGGCCTGGAACTCACTCTGTATACCAATCTGGCCTCAAACTCAGAGTCTGCCTGCCTCCACCTCCTGAGTGCTGGAATCAAGCCATCACTCCTCCTAGGCCTGAAATTTTAACTATAAGGTATACAAATGTTCTAATGCCATATACTAATAGAGGTTGCTATTTATGATCTGAAATGATTTCATAGTACAAAAATTTATTCTTTATTCTCATACTTGTAGAATGAAAAGTCCATATGACTGTGGACTTTCGCCATTTTAAAACTTGTTGGAGTAACTTAGTGCATACAGTATTACCTAACAAGTCTCTTGATAGTGCAGGCTCTGTTATGTAGTAGTAAGTTCTGCTGGTAATGCCTCAAGACTGTCATTGTGATACTGTTTTGTTTTTAGTTTGTTCGTTCTTCCTTTTTTCCCCCTTTCCTTTTTTCTTTTCCTTTTTTCTTTCTTTCTTTCCTCTCCCTTTCCTTTTCCCCTCCCTTTCTTTTCCTTTTTTCTTTACTTTTTCCTTTCCTTTCCTTTCCTTTCTTTCGATACTCCTTGAAATTTTGGGAAAGCTAAGGAAAGGCAAGAAACCACCATCAGATGCTCTCTTAATAGTGAGGGTCTGCCTTCCATACCTTAGATCTGGCAGAGTTCAGGTCTCATCCTGGAGTGTTCTGGGGGAGGAGGGGACTACCTCTAAACCTCCTGTACCAAAATCTGGGTCCTAAAGTCCTTGTACAAAATCTGCATGTAAATGGTATATATCCTGCCTTAGACAGTAAATGATCTCTGGGTTACTTATAGTAATACAAGTGCTGTGCAACTTGTAATGTTGTCTTACGGGAGTAGTAAGGAAAAGGCTTACATACATGATGGGTTTTCCCGTCTAGATGCAATTTCCCTTCAAACAGTTCTGTCTGTCCTGTTTTTGAGATAGCCAGAGCTAATAGAGAACCTAACACGGAACTTATGTAGGCTAGTCATTTGGGGACTTAATTTTTTTTCTTAATGCTAGAAATATCTTAGGTCCTTGCATGTATGCCTTTAATGTTCAGGAAGCAGAGGCAGGGTGATCTCGGGGTTCCAGGCCAGCCAGAGTTATAGTGAGACCATGTCTTTTTAATAACAAAACAAGCAACCAAGAAGGAAGGAAAATAATCAACCTCTGGGTTATTCCAGTATAAGAGTTTTGACTTCCTGTTTCTCTGTTACTAATAAGGGACTCTTATTTTGTATAGCTACTGTTGTACCTATCTCTGAAGCATTTGGATTTTCACTTATTTTTTAGCTTGCATATATTCTCCTAAACAATGCAGATTAGAATGTGAGATTGGTGGCAAGGTGGTCCTTCCCAAATTGCATTTGTTGTCCACTGGAAACAAAATCATGGACACAAATATAAGGGAGTATAATGCTAAGAACCTAGCTGTTAGAAGGTGTGATGCTGTACTTAAATAAAGTCCTAAAGTCTTTGAAGAGAGGTGAGCACTTAGACTATACAGAAGTGTAAGAACAAAAAGATGCAGACTACCTAGCTTCTGGTAATTGTTCACTAATGACAGCTCTTGGAAATTTAAAAGAGGGGGTGGGGAGGGGTTCTGATCAGTTGTGCCCAAAATTAAACCTGGAAAAGTAAGTGTCCATGAGACCTTAAAGACTTTGGAAGAGCCAAATGTTTTGATCTAGATGACTTGGTGTTAGTGCAACAATACTGGTATTTTTTTTTTTAACCTATTCTGGGTTTTGTTTTTTAAAGAAAATAGATATATTTTACACATGTTTTGCCTGTATGTATGTTTGTCTTTGCTTGGTGCCCATGAAGGTCAAAAGAGGGCATTGGATCTCCTAGGATTGAAGTCGAAGATGGTTGTGGATCACAGGTGGGTGCTGGACATCGAACCTGGGTCCTCTGCAGGAGCAGAAAGTGCTCTTAACCGCTGAGCCACCTTTCCAGCCCCAGTAACACTGATTTTTAATTGTAAATGCGTAATCTTAAATAGTGTATCGAATTAGTTTTTAGCTGGTATTATTATTATTGCTTTTAGATCTGTATTTGCATGTAGATGTGTGCACATGACTGGAGGTTCTCACTGAGCCCAGAGGTTTAGGTCCTTTGGAGGTGGATTTAACAGCCAGTTGTAAACCTCCTGAAATGGGTGCCAGGAATTGAACTCTCAGAGAGAGCAGCAAGTGTTCTTAACCACTGAGCTGTCTCTCCAGGACCTGGTTGGCTTTGTTTTGTTGTTTATTGTTTTTCTTTTTTTTTTAAATAGGAAGCAAGAAATAGGTATTGATCCACAAACATTTACTCTCTGCTGTACACTAACCTATGGCAGCCACTTTAATCATACTATCATTTAATCATTCAGCAAGTCTGGAAAAGTACATTTTATTCTTTTTCAACAAAACAACAGTTTCTGTGCATAAAAAGTAGCAAAAAAAGAATATCTAAATTGATTTATGTCACTGACTCCATATAAAGAGAGGTGCCAGAACATGTTTGGTTGAATGTCTGTATCATGTTCAAAGTTGAGATTAACCTAGCCCATGCAGCAGATTTGATCTTTATCCAAGTTAATCTGCTTTTGGAGATGGTTACATTAGTTTGCTACCATTAAGGAGTCATGTGACTTCACATTTTCCGATATAGCCTGATCATAGTTTTACCTCAATTGTAGCTGGTTAGGAAGACTCTGCTCTGATTGAACACCACAGTGGTTTTGTTTTTTCCTAGCATGTTGATAATAACACTAGCAGCTATTGTACAAAGAAGGGTAGATTTGCTCTGAGTTACTCATAACTTAAGAGTAAAGGATGTTAAGTCATTTTAGTTCATGGTAGTAGGTGAGTAATAATAATTATTTAATTTCTTTTGTTTTATAACAAAATATTACATCTTTTTTGTTTGTATGAAAGTTTTGCTGCATGCATGTATCTGCACCTTGTGTGTACCTATGAATGCTTTTGAGCTCCTGGGAATCTAACTCTGGGTCCTCTGTAAGAACATCAAATTATCTTAACTGTGGAGCCTCCTCTCTAGCCCAGATTACAGTTGTTGTTTTTTTTTTTTTCCCCCAAGTAAAAGTTTGAGTAGAACTAAAGTTAAGAACTTGTGCTTTAAGGCAGTGGTGGCGCACACCTTTAATCCCAGCACTTGGGAGGCAGAGGCAGGTGGATTTCTGAGTTTGAGGCCAGCCTGGTCTACAGGACAGCCAGGGCTACGCAGAGAAACCCTGTTTCAAAAAACAAAAAAAAAAAAAAACAAAAAAAAATGAACTTGTGCTTTAAATTATTTTTCAATAATGTTAATCTTAGTTTTACTTTCTCCTGATTGAACCAACACTGTTTTCCAGATGGTCGAGTTGGATTGTGGCAGAATCTATGTTGAAGGTTTTCCTTTGGTCTGGAATTAACTGGCCACCACTGTGGTTGAGCCCTTGGTGTTACTTCTTCAGTAGCTTAGCCATCTGAGTTGAATTGTATCGTCTGCTAGTTCTCCAACTCTGCTTGGGTGTGGATAGCTTTTTGCTTGGTGTTCAGTAGTTATGAAAATGTATTTTTATGCCTAAGAAAATCTTAAATCTTTAAATCTTGTACCTATAATATATAACATATTGCATATGTATAGGTGCATGTTGTTTTTAAGAATCTATAATCTGGAGCTGGAGAGATGGCACAGGGGTTTAGAGCACTGGCTGTTCCTCCAGAGGACCTGAGTTCAGTTCCCAATGTACACACACAGAGACACATACACAGTGGTTCACAACTATCTGTAACTCAGGTTCCAGGGTATCTAATACCTTCTTTCAGTCTCCCAGGCCATCATGCATGCATGTGGTATAGAAACATATATTCAGGCAAAACACCAATACACATAAAGTAATAATAATAAAAGAAAAATTTATTCTTAAAGGAAGAATATAAAACTTTTTTACTCACTTTTTTTAAAGTTTATTTTTATTTTGTGTGTGTGAAGGTTTACCTGTTTGTGTGTGTATACTATCTGCATACATGTTTCCCAAGGAGGCCAGAAGAAAGTGTTGGATCACCTGAAACTGGAGTTGTAAGCTGTCATGTGGTACTGGGAACTGAATCCTGATCCTTTAAAAGAGCAACAAGTGTTTTAACACCTGAGCCATCTCCTTGGCTCCTCACTTGCTGGATTTTGAGGTGGACAGAATTAGTATATATGTGTCACTAGTAATTTATTTCTTCCCACATGACTGGCCATACACCTTTTTGAAAAGAGAGAGAAAACAAAAACATAAGACCCACTTTAAAAGATGAGGTTAAGGTAAGTGTTGGTGGCGCAGGAGCCCAACACTCAGGAGGCAGGAACAGAATCTTTGAGTTTGAGGACAGCCAGGGCTACACAGAGAAACCCTGTCGCCCAAAATTGGAAAAAAAAAAAAAAAAAAAAGGAGGAAAGATAAGGTCAATCTCTCTTATGAATAAGGAGTAGGAGTCTTAATGAGCTTGCACCTTCCATCCAACTAAGAAAGATCAGAGATTTTGAAATGTTTTAACAAAGTGATTTTATAGTATAAGAAATTCTGTAAATTTTTTTTTTTTACAAAATTAGGTATATATATATATATATATATATTTTAATTTTTATTTATTTATTTATTTATTTTTGGTTTTTTTTCGAGACAGGGTTTCTCTGTGTAGTCCTGGCTATCCTGGAACTCACTCTGTAGACCAGGCTGGCCTCCAACTCAGAAATCCGCCTGCCTTTGCCAAGGTATATGTTAACATAGCCACTAAATTACAATTTACAGTTGTGTGTGGATGACTGATAATGCTCTGAAGGCATTTACATTTTTAAGAATCTTAAGTACTGGGTACTTTAATATTTTAGGCCCAGGTTAAAGAAGAAAGTGAAATTCGGTGACTTGGGGGAAGGGAAAGCAGAAAAGTTTTTTTACAAGCAGCACATTCTGCACAAGGCTTTTCCTAATGTACTTCTGACTTGGAGTTTCTTAGGGTTCCCTCTCTGGTTTTGGTTTGAGGATTAGGACTGACGTAGATTTGGAAAAGGTTGAAGTGTAGTACGTATGGATGAGTCATTGGAATCAGTAAAGGACATTTGGATCATAGAGTTTGTTCTATACACACAAGTGTGTGTATATGTTACAGAAGTGATTTTTGCTAAATCAGGTTTGCAATCAAAGTATTCATGGAACTGTGTAACCAACACAGACCAAGATTACATTGTTGGCAACTAGAAGTTCCTTAAGCCCTCTGTTACTGCTCTCAGCTCTTTCCTTCAACCCCTTGAATGAGTTGCACATGTTTTTAACTTTATGTAAATAAAATCACCCGTGTGCACTCCTGTGTTCCTTTCTACTTGCCTTTAGTATTTGTGGCCTTCATCCGTGTTAGTGGCTTATAGCATGAGCTTGTTCATTCTTATATAATATTACATTGTTTAAATATGCTACAACTTATCCGTGCGTTGTACAGTTGAACCGTGAGATGTACATAGAAATTGTTTTTATGTTTAGATGTCATTGAGCACTATATGTATATAATTGAGTGCACACATGTCCACGATCTTTTTGAGTTTTATATCAACATATATTATTGTATTTACCCAAATAAATTTACAAGAAATGAAAGATAGGCCACGTTGAAGACATGTGAACCTGGTTTCTCATGATTATGTCACTATTACTTTGACATTTCTTTTTTTTTGTTTTGTTTTGTTTTTTGTTTTTTGAGACAGGGTTTCTCTGCGTAGCCCTGGCTGTCTTGGAACTCACTCTGTAGACCAGGCTGGCCTGAACTCAAAAATCCGCCTGCCTCTGCCTCCCAAGTGCTGGGATTAAAGGCGTGCGCCACCACTTCAATTTGGGGCAAATAAAATAATGGAAAAAACTGCCATGCCCTCTGTTTTCATTTTTGCAGATAGTCATTATTAGTATTAAGTAGGTTTTATGCCATACATATTATTATGCCTAGGTTATGCCATAGACATGTGCATATAACATTTGTGCTTGTTCCTACCACCCTTTTCTTCTCTTCCTCCTACTCCTCCATCACCATCACCACTATCACCATCATCATCGTGGGTCAGGGATCAGTATGAACCTGGCTTACTTTACCCATGACCTCTTGGGCTCAAGCAGTCCTACTTAAGTAGCTGGGGTTTAACATGTGCACCACTGTGTCTACTTTCTAAGTGTCTCCATGCATGTGCACTTTTGTGTGTAAGTGTGGGTACATGCATGCTATAGCATATGTGTGGAGGTCAGAGGACATTCCTGGGTGTCAGTCCTCACCTCCCACCTTGTTTGAGATAGTGTCTTTCTTTTGTTGTTTTCCCATTTGTCCAAACTAGGTGGCTTGCAAACGTTGGGGACTGGCTTGTCTCCACCTCCACTTTCCTGCAGGAATGCTGGGATTCCAGATGTTCTGGGTACTTGTCCAGCTTTCACGTGGATTCTGAGAATTGGAACTCAGACCTTCACAATGGTATAGCAAGTACTTTTTACCCACTAAGCTATCTTTCTAGCCAATAAGAAGTAATATTGTCAGTACTTCAAAATTTACCTATCAGTGCCTGAAATCTCATCTATTCAGGACACTGAGACAGGAGGATTATAAATTTAAGGTCAGTCTGGGCAATTTAGGGAGTTTCTGTCTAAAAATAAAACTTTGAAAAGAGAATTGGAGATGTATCTCATTAGTCTTGAGTTCAATTTTACCCATGAAAATAAATATTCTTCACAATCCCCTCATCAATTACAGGTTAACTGATTTCAAGGAGCTCATCTTTTGATATTTAGGAATTTTTAAATATTTCAGACTTGGACATGTAATTTATGAGTATTCAAGAACTAAAGCTACTGAAGTGGTCCTAAGTATTTTTCTTTCTACATGTAAGCATCTGAGTCCTTTTAAACTTATCCTTTTTAATGGCTTTAAAGTATCTTACACTGGACAGGTGCCACATGTAGAGACAGGAGGATTATGAGTTCAAGACCAGCCTAGGCACAGAAGAATTGAGTTCCAGGCTAACATGGACTGTATAGTGAGAACCAAGAGGTTTTTTTGCTTGTTTGTTTGTTTAAAAAAAAAAAAACCCAGGGTATTCCTAAGTGGCCCTGGTTGACCTGGTATTCCCTATATAGATAACAGTGGTTAGACTCATAGAGATCTGCCTGCTTTCCTAGTTAGTGCTGGGATTAAAGGTGTCACGCCTAGCAAAAAAAAACTATTCTCTGGTTTTCTGCTCATTCTTGTTATTTATTGTCTTATAGTCAGTATATACTAATTATAAAAACTTGGGGCTGAAGTAATGGCTCAGTAGTTAGAAACACTGGCTGTTTTTCCAGAGGTGCCCTGGGTTTGATTTTCAGTACTTGAAACAGTGGCTCGTCCATCTGTAACCCCAATTCTAGGGGATCAGACACCTACTCTGGCCTCTGGGCACCAGACATGCACATTGTGCAAAGACATACATGCAAGCAAAGGACCCATATACATGAAATAAATAAATGCTTTAAAAACATTTTTTTAAAGAATTGTAAACTTTGACAGAGTACATGAGGCATATTTTGCTATTTGTTTTCTAGTCCTTGACTGTATCATTCCTAACATATAGAAAAGGTTGAAAATGAGCGTCCTTGGTAGGTTCTCAAGTAAAAGCTGTGCTCAAGTGACTTCTCAGCTTGTGTTCCTTAAGATACAGATGTCCCCTGAGAATGACAAGCTAGGTTCTGTTAAGGAGCTGCTTGCTTGAAATGGATGACGTGGTACCTCAGATTCTGAAGGAGGAGGAGAAGTTTGGTATTTTAAGTCTGCTCTTAGTATTTGCCAGTCTATGCTCAGGTTGTCTTTCCTGTGCTACCTTCCTTTCCTTATCATCTGCCTTGTTTGTTTGTTTGTTTGAAACAGGGTTTTTGTGTTTATCCTGGAACTCAATCTGTAGACTAGGCTGGCCTCAGAGATCTACCTGCTTCTGCCTCATGAGTACTGGGATCAGAGGTGTTCACCATCATCACCACCACCGCCGCCACCATGTAACCTAACAATTAAATTTCAGGGTTTTTTTTTTTTTTTTTTTTTTTTTTTTTGTATGTACATTGTTTTTAAAAGTTACTACTGTCTCTGGGCAGTGTTGGCGCACGCCTTTAGTCCCAGCACTTGGAGGCAGAGGCAGGTGGATCTCTTGAGTTCCAGGGCAGCCTGGTCTACAGAGTGAGTTTAACGGCAGCCTGGGCTATACAGAAAAACCATGTCTCAACTCTTCCTTCCCCCCCCCCAAAGTTACTACCCTAAGGATGCAGCTACAGAGTTGGTTCACTTATTTCATTGTCGTTGTGGTGTCCTTTTTTTATTACAACTTTTTTGCCCTTATCTAGGAATTAAAGGTAGGATGTTATGGGAAATAATTAAAAAAAAAAAAAAAAAAAAAAAAAGCACCATCCCCGCACTATACACAGCTACTCTGCCAGGTGGGCAGTCTCACCATCTCTTGCCTAGCCCCAGTCGGTGGTCTTCCCAGCTCTGGTTTGCCTGCCTCAGAGCTCTCAACCATCTACCCCCTGCGTCTAGTTGTCACAAATCCCCTTAACCCAGTAAATCAAAACTCTTGAAGCTTATAATTAATCAGTCAGATTTATATATCAATAAATTCTCAATTCACAAGATGCACACACAATAATTCAGGGCCAGTTGATAATGATGCAAGCTGCTCACCTAGATTAGACAAGTTATCCCAATTATTCTATCCTTTTATGATACATTCATAGCTACCTGTGGCTATTTAAAGCCATGCGGAATCTGGATCATCTTGCTTTTCCTCCATATTCTTTCCTTCTCTTTCTGTCCCTGTCTCTTTCTTTGAACCTCTTAGCTCCGCCTCCCCTTTCCTGTCCAATCACAGGTTTCTTGTATTAATATTTAAATTAATTGGGGGAAAATTCTGCTACTGTAGGAAGATGGATTTAATTAAATTGTATGTTGCTAGAGTCTAAACAGCTCTCAACTGCAGAGATAAATCAACACTAGAAGGTTCTCATAGGTGAAGTAGTAGTTAGCTCCCAGGGTGCCTTTATGGAGCTTTCTGATTTTACAGGAAACCTATACTCTGTTTCTGAGTTATGATTTGAAACCTTATCTGGAATCTCTGAGAATTGAAAAACTAAGCTGGGAAAAACTGGACGTCAAGAGCTAGAATGAAACCTGCTACTTTAAAAGTCTGATTTTAGGTGGCTAGAAAAATTGGCACAACTATTGTATGCATGTTTTAACAAAGAAATAGAAACTGGAAGCATGCCTTCCTGAGTTGGTAAATGTCTGAAAGGTTTGGATGAGAAACTAGGTAAGAAGTTAGGTTGGTAGGGGTGAAATGATTTTTGTTCTTCTTCTTTCTTTTCTTTTTCTTTTTCTTTTTTTTTTTTTTTTAAAGATTTATTTATTTAGTCGGGCAGTGGTAGCACACGCCTTTAATCTCAGCACTTGGGAGGCAGAGGCAGATGGATTTCTGAGTTCCAGGATAGCCTGGTCTACAGAGTGAGTTCCAGGACAGCCAGGACTACACAGAGAAAGAAACCCTGTCTTAAAAAACAAAACAAAACAAAGCAAAACAAAAACCAAAACAAAAAAGATTTATTTATTTATTTATTTATTTATTTAATGTATATGAGTACACCATTGCTGTCTTCAGACACACCAGAAGAGGGCATCAGATCCCATTATAGAAGGTTGTGAGCCACCATGTGGTTACTGGGAATTGAACTCAGGACCTCTAGAAGAACAGTCAGTGCTCTTAACCACTGAGCCATCTCTCTAGCCCTTTATTTATTTATTTATTTTCAAGTAGTGTGTATATATCAACAGATAAGAAGTTTTATGGAGATTTGTGAATTGTCTGCACAGGTCAAAACAACAACAAAGCTCACCTTAAGTGATCGTGACCAAATAAAAGAAATTAGTTAGAAAGTTGTGGTTTAGTAGGTTTTGTTTTGTTTTTGAGACAGGTTCTCTCTATATAGCTGGATCTGACTGTAGACCATGCTGGCCCAGAACTCAAAAAGATCCTTCTGCCTTTATGCCTTTTGAGTGCTAAAATTAAAGGTGTGTACCATTGCACCTGGGCAGTGTTTTTGATTATGATATGAAGTCACTACTTGGTTAATAATGTAATCCTCAATGTAATTCTTTTGAAATTAGAAAAAAATTTAAAACTTTTTCTCAGTACACTTAAATTTATTAATTGTCAACGGTTTTGGTATAACCACAGTAACTTTACAGTGACAATTGGTTAAAGTTATTGTGATTAGAAACTGAATAAAACCTAGTTCAGATTTAAAGATTAAAATCTGGATTGTTGAACAGGCAACTCTTTCCAGAGTAAACTAGAGTGTAACATAGAAATGTTCATGTATCAATTAGATTATGATAGCAAATAGGCAAACACGTAGTGTCTAAGTAAACGGAATGGTTTGAAAGGAAAATTTGTTTTTGTTACAGTAATTGGCTCTTAACTACCAGTGGTATAGATTGGAGACTGTTTGGTGCTTTTCATAAAAATGGGTTTGGTCTTAAAGGAAATAATGAAATGTTGAAAGAAATTGATAAAAGAAATTGTTCCATCATCAGTTTTAAAAAGATTGTAACTGTGATGTGTGCGTGAATGTAGGCATGTGTGGGGTTGTTAGAGAACAGTCTGGGATGTTGCTTCTTGCCATCCTCCACCTCATTTGAGTCAGTGTTTCTTGTTGAACTTTTGCAGGGTATTTGATCATACTGAACCTTGAGATTGCTATTTAACTGGAAAAAAATTCTGGTGTGGCTCAGCTCTTTGTACACACACCTTTAAACCCTAACAATGAAGATAAAGTTAGTTTGTAGAAGAAAGCACCCATGTTTGAAAGTGATGTCTAATTGAGTGACAAATCAGAGAAAGATTTGACAGAACAGGATATGCCCAACTCTCATGAGGAGAGGAAAGGGAAGCTACTTAAGGGTCAGTGCAGAGAGAGGAGGCAGTTTTATCAGATAGTTGTACAGAGACAAGTTGAAGAGAGAACAAGCTAGACACAGGAGAAGACAGAACAAGCCAGAGAATGAGAAGGAGCCAGAAGATTAAAACAGATTTCAGAAGATGCCCAGAGAAAAGCCAGATTGAATCGGTCAACTTA
Source organism: Rhabdomys pumilio (assembly GCA_030674055.1). Taxonomy (NCBI): domain Eukaryota; kingdom Metazoa; phylum Chordata; class Mammalia; order Rodentia; family Muridae; genus Rhabdomys; species Rhabdomys pumilio. The sequence goes on along the minus strand of JANHMN010000176.1, from coordinate 2,416 downwards.
GAGAGAAGTTTGAGCCAGAACAGGTGAGTTGAACCAGCCTGTTAGAGCTCAGAGGAAAAAACAAAACAAACAAACAAACAAACAAACAACAAGAAAGGATGAGCTTATTTAGCAGCAAGTCTCAGAGGCTAAAAGCATTGTAGACCTAGATTAAACTATACAGAGGCTAGAAGCTTCCAGGACTAGGCCTAGGTGTTTTATGTGGGTTTTGGAAATACAAACCCGAGGTCCTCATTTTTGTCACATAGAAGAGTCTTTGAAATACAGTCACTAGATTTTTAATTGATTTATCTATTCAATTATCTGATCATCTTACAGGATTCCAAGAGAAAACAAGCACTTACCTGTTGATGCTAGACACCTATCGGAAGAAGAGAAAGGTGTTTGTCTTAAAGGTTAATGAACTGGCATGTAGCTTAGTGATAGACTTCTTAGCATGCTCAAGTACTAGATTTGATAATTAATACCATTTAAAAACTTAAGTAATAGGACATGGTGGCTAACACCATACAGAGGCAGTTGGATCTCTTGAGTTCAAGGCCAGGCTAGTTTAGCAACTTCCAGGACAGCTGAGGATATACAGAGAAACCCAAAAAAGGTTATATTTAAGGGTCTGGCAGACTGGGAGGTGAATGTGATGGGGACATGCATATGTGAAATTTTCAAATAATCAATTAAAACATTAAGTTAAAAAAAGAAAAAGAAAAACAAGCCTTAAGTAGCTGGACACAGTGGAACACACATGAGGCCTCATCTCTGTGAGGTCAAGGCTAGCCAGGTCTACATTATGATACCCTGTCAAGAAGAAAAAGAATAAAGTTTACTGATGTGTTTAAGACATGGGACAGGGTGTCTAATTCCCTGGAACAAGTATTACGAACAGTTGTGAGCTGCCATGTGGGTGCTGGGAATTGAACTTGGGTCCTTTGGAGGAGTAGCCAGTGCTTTTAACCATTGAGCCATCTCTCCAGCCCCAATTTGTTTTTGTTAAGACAGATATTGTTGCCGGGCAGTGGTGGCACACGCCTTTAATCCCAGCACTTGGGAGGCAGAGACAGGCGGTTTTCTGAGTTCGAGGACAGCCCAGGGCTACAACAGAGAAACCCTGTCTTGAAAAACCAAAAAAAAAAGACAGATATTGTTTGATGTGTACAAGCAAAGAAAGTAGAATCTTAGAAACTTATCTAGAGAGAACTAAGTATAACAGATATGGGTTGTAGTAAGGCTGGATCAAGAGCCCCAACAAGCAAGCACACACATGACAACGTCAGCTTGCAGGGTTTTTTAAATGTCTTGGGCTAGGTATGTAGCTCTGTTACAGAGTATCTGCCTGCCTAGCACTTGCTCAGACCTGCAGTTGCTATCCAGCATCACATAAAATAGGCATGGTGAACATACCTTAACATGGGAGGTAGGGCAAGAGAACCCCAGGCTCAGTTCATCCTCAGCTACGTACTGGGGTCAAGGACACCTGTCTCAAAAAACAAAACTAATACAAATAAATAAAAAAATAAAAGTAGTGTCAGTTGGGTGCTATGGTGCATGCTTCTGCTCTCAGTACTCAAGAGGCTTCATGGATTCCACTTTTTGATTTGAATGTGTATAATCACCTTTTTAATCAGAAAGAAACCACAGCATATACAAGAATTAGTTTGTGATTTAAGTTCTGTTTTTTAGTTAAGATACCATGAATATTTGTCTCTATCCATCATTCATTTTTTATAGTTGCTATGTAAATATACTTAATTTGTTGGAATATTTTTCTATTGATTGATACTTATGTTTTTAATTTTGCCTTTATTGAACTGTAGCAATTAACCTTATGCTAGTATCTTTGCATGTTTATGTCACAATTTCAGGAACTAGATTCATAAGTTCATGTCATTGGGTCAAAAGTATAATTCTTTTTTGCACTCCATTTTTTAGGTTTTCTTGAGGTGTAGTTGATATACCAAAAGCATACATTTGATGACTGTGTTTGGATGAGTTTAGAGGGATTTGCATTTTTAAAGTTTGGTAAAAATTGCCAGATTTGTTTATTGTGCAATTTATAATTCCCATTAATGGAAAGATGAAATGTTATTGAATGAATGAGTACATGAAATACGTATGGAACAACTGGGGTTGAAATGATTTCCAGAGATGTTCAGTGAAAGTGGATAGATTTGTTCGTTGTAGGTTGTTTTAGTTTGGCTTAGGATGATCCCTGGTCTCTACTTCCCAAATGCTGGGGTTATAGGCCACCATTTCTGTCAAGTAATTTTTTTGTTTTATTTTGCTTTGTTTTCCAAGATATGGTTTCTGTGTAGCTCCCGCTGTCCTGGAACT
>JANHMN010000175.1:15092-30636 GCA_030674055.1 Rhabdomys pumilio | reverse complement strand
AGATAGATAGATAGATAGATAGATAGATAGATAGATAGATAGATAGCCAGTTGTTATCATGCTGTGGTAATGAACACTGGCTGAGAATCTTTGAAGGCACCTTGAGAATTTCCAATAAGCATCCTCAGGGGACCTTGGTGTGGATTGGTCTAGGAGGAATTGTTGAGAAAATGGGATGTGTTACAGGGGTCTTGGTTGGACTTGTGATCAATTCTCATAATGCTTTGTGTCTAGGTGCTTGACATCTTAGGTCCACTTGAATCCCTTCAGAGAGCTCTGAGTTGCATTGGTTCCTAGCCCCTGCACAGGTAGGTAGGTGGGTGTGTACTAGGATACAGAAAGAAGGATCCATGGTGAAAGTGACTGGAATACTTTGGAGGAAGGAAGGATAGCAAAGTGTCCTCTGAGTGCTGCATGGTGTTTGGTGAAGGTCTGATGTATAGTGAAGGTGGGCTATAGGGTTAGAGAGAGGAGAGAGATTGTGAGGGAGCTGGAATTAGCTCATAATGGTTGCCTGGTCAGTTGCCTGGAGATGCTTACTTAGGACAAGCTTAGAATTGGGAACCTGAGGCCAGAGCCTGTTTGTCAAGGGGGCAGATGGAAATAGAATATTCATTTCTTCTTTTAGTATGTCCTTGTCCTCAGCTCATGGTATTAAGTGGCCTGCAGATGATGTTGTGGAAGTGGGCCACCAGCCCCTCTGGGTCTCTGAGGTCAAAAGATGATTGGAAAACTCTTTGTGGCAGCATCCACCAGAACTCAAATTAGGGGTACCTTAGAAACCAATCCTTGTGTCCAGGAAAGTAGACCAAGGTTTGTGCAGGAGGCCTTCTTTTCTTCTCCCAACACTCTTTAGGCTCAGTCCAGGAAAACTAAAGATCTCAGGGACACACAAAGCACCAAACCCATTGTGCTTGGTACACTGCAGAGCCTCCTGCTTCTAGGAGGGAAGACATTGTTTGGACTAGTACCCATGGAGAAGGTTGTTTCCACACTCCCACACCATGTGGCCTCTGTTCAACTTCCCCTGTACCCCAAGATGTCTACTCTACCACCAGGGTGCCCTACCAGCTGAGAATCATCCTTGAATGGCCTTCTTGTCTGGGTGCCTTGATCTGTCAACTATAGAGCATGTGCCAAGCGACTGCTGGGTCTGCATCTCCAAAAAGTGAACTGGTTGTCAGATTTAGGGCACCCCAGTGCAGGGGCATGCACACACACACACACATACACACACACACACACACACACACACACACACACACACACACCCTACCCAACAATATACAAAAACATGGCTTAGGCATCCCCAGTGTCCTGCATGGACACGCACCTCTAGCTGGTGGAAGCCCCAATGCTTGGCCTTGTTTTTTAAGGTGGTTGCAGCTGGTTGTCATTTTTTGCCTTAAGAAGGGCAGAGGGAGAGTGCTTATGCAACCTGGCAGTTTTCATTCTCAGTCGTCTTCTCCCATCAAGCTGAATTTTTTTAGGATTCCTCCTGCACATCCCTGTGCCTCTCTGAACATGGTGGCAGAACTGGTTGGGAGCTGTTGTATTTTGGCTACACATGTGAAACTAGGGGCTCTTGATGGCTTCTTGGCATAGAAAAGGCCTGTGAGCAAGCAGGATCCAACTGACCAGACAACAGGGCCTGTGACACCAGGTTTGGCAAGCCAGACTCAGGAAGCACAGCCTCTCAGATCCTGAGCACACTGCAGGAGGACATCTTAGGTTGCACAGAGTCATGGGACCTCTCTACACAGGCATCTGTCTTCTTGTAGGTGACCTGTCTTGCTTGTCCCTGTTCATCAAAGGGATCCAGGTCCCTCTTCTTTGGTTTGAGGCTGCCAATTAAATGCCTTACAGTATACCCTTTGTACCCAAAGTCCCTTTGTTATTAACACACAGGGAGTTAGGCTGTGGGATCAGGCTACTCTGCTTCTGTGAGGTCTCAAAATCTCAGGGCTAGTTAACATATTTGGCCAGATATCATTAAGCAGCTAATGTTCTCCCTGCCATCCTTAATCCTACCTCAGCCACTTCCTAGGTCTAAGGTTGTTAAGTCTGATTTCCTTTTTTTTTTTTTTTAGAAAAAATGCTCACTCCTTTAGCTGTGCTTCAGGTGGTGGTAGGAGTCCAATGCCTGTCTGAAAATTACACAATTCCCCAGAACTCTTCAATGGTCTTGGAGGCTTCAACATCATCCTATGCAAAAACTTCATGGTGTGCCCCAAGGGAGCAAGGAGCCTAGGCAGTGTCTTATCTCGGGGCCAAAGTGAGTAGAAACAGCCAGAGTACGCTCTAGTCTAATGGGTGTCTAAAACAGCCCCGGATGCCTGGGAACTATACAAGCTGGATACCGTGAAAGTTTTCAGGCTCTGATACCTGACACAGAAACAAGCAGCATAGTCTGGGCTTTTCCTGACTTGGTGACATTTCCTAATATCCAGGAAGATGAGCCAGGATGAAGGCTCAAAAGATACTTGCCTTTCTCTGCCATGTTTAGGGATCTCTAGAAAATAGATATTGTTCTGGAATTAACAGACAGACTGTCTCAGATCTCAGAAATATCTGTCTCTGTCTTGTCTCTGTCTCTCTCTGTCCTTGTCTCTGACTTTGTGTCTCTCTGTCTCTGACTGTCTGTCTTTCTGTCTCGTTCTCTCTCACACACATTCTGTGTATGTGTATGTGTGTGTGTTTCTATGTATCTAATAGCTGTGTGTCCTCAAATGAGGAAACTATGCCCCTGATGTCTCTGAAGCAGTTCCAGTTTGTTACCGGGGTGTAACATTTCTTATGATATTGAGCTCATCATTGTCTGGAAAGGCCAGGTTTGGATGTAGAGAAACACATTAAGGCTGCATGTGTGCCCAGGCCATAACTCGGGTGGCCACAATATGTAGAAAGTTCTGAGAGGGAAAGCAGGGAAGTTGTTTCTTGGAGGATGGATGAGACAATTGCTTAGCAATAAATAATATGGAGGGTGGCAGAACCAATCCTTTTTTGGGGTTGTAAGCCTTGTACCTTTGAGAACTCAGAGCAGGCCAGCCTTGAAATAAAGAACTCTCTTGCCTGTACCAGAGCACATGCCTCGAGGAAGCTTGGTAGGAAAAATAAGAGTGGAAAGCAATGGCAGGCTTTTCTCCTGAAGGTTGTTAGAGGGCTCTTCTTCTACCAGCTGTGACTTAAGCTCTTGACAGTGCAGGGCTGGAACTCTAGAGACTCTCAGTGCTCATAAAAAAAAGACATGCTCGTGGATAGTAAAAAGTAATTCACACATGAGCATGGCATTCATCATCTGGTAAACAGAAAGTTTATTCTGTTCTAAAAAATGTATCTGGAATTGTATATTGGCAAACCAAAAGGAGACAGTAGAAGGTGTGTATGTGTATGTATGTATGTACGTATGTATGTATGTATGTATGTATGTATGTATGCATGTATGTAGATATGTAGTAAGATATGGAGACAGAAAAAAGACAGGCAGACAGATCGACAGATGATAGATGGATAGATAGATAGAGTTTGGTTGGGAGATAGATAGATGATAGGTTTGTAGATAGATAGATAGATAGATAGATAGATAGATAGATAGATAGATGATAGATAGATAGATAGATAGATAGATAGATAGATAGATAGTTGGATAGTCAGGCAGTTGTTATTATGCTCTGGCAGTGGGCATTTGGAGAGAATGTTTGAAGGCACCTTGAAAATTTGCAAAATGCATCCTCAGAGGACCTTGGTATGACTTTGTCTAGGAGGAGTTGTTGAGGGGAAGGAATGTGCTGCAGGGATCCTAGTGGGACAACTGATCAATGCTCATTGTGCTTTGTGTCTATGTGCCTGTCATCTTTGTTCCACTTGTATCCCTTCAGAGAGCTCTGAGTTGCATGTGTGCTTAGCCCCTGCACAGGAAGGTAGGTGGGTGTGTGCTAGGGTACAGAAAGAAAGATTCATGGTAAGAGTGACTTGGGGACTTTGGAGGAAGGAAGGAGAGCAAAGTGTACCCTGAGTGATGCATGGTGGTTGGTGAAGGGTTGGGGTATGGTTGAGGGGAAATTCGGGGGTTATAGAGAGGAGAGAGACTGTGAGGGAGCTGGAATTAGCTCATAATGGTTGCCTGGTTTCCTGGTCAGTTGCCTGGAGATGCTTACTCAGTAGGTGTTTAGAATTGGGTGCCCAAGGCCAGTGTTTGTTTGTTAAGGGGGCAGGTTAAAATGGAATACTCATTTCTTCTTTTGATATGTCCTTGTCCTCAGCTCAGGATGCTAAGTGGCCTGCAGTCGTGATTGTGAAAGTAGACAGTCAATCCCTATGGGCCTACAATGTGGACAGGTGACTGGATGACTTTGGGGGCAGCATCCACAAGAAGACATATTGAGGGCTACCTGAGATTCCAACTTTTGTGCCTTGGTAAGTGGACCAAAGTTTCTGTGGGAGCACTTCTTTTCATCTCCCACCTCACTCTGTGCTCAGGTCAGGAAACTGGAAGGAGTCAGGGACACAGTGCTCCCCGCCCACTGCCCTAGGTCCAGTGCAGAGCCTCCTACTGCTAGGTGGCAGGCAGTGTTGGATCTACTGTTCCATGGAGAAGGTTGGTTCTCCACTCAACCCCATGTGACCTCTGTTCAACTTCCCCTGTTCCTTGAGCTCTCTGACTCCATGACCAGGTGTCCTACCAGCTGAGAATCATCCTGGGAGATCTTTTTTGTCTGGGTGCCATGACCTGGGAACTTGAGAACGTGTGGTCAGTAATAGAGGAGTCTGCATCTCTAAGAAGAGAAATGCCTGTCAGATTTAGGGGTAACCCCATGTGGGCAGGGTCAGGCAGGCAGGTGCCGGATTAATCTGTGGGCCAGACTCAGTCCGAGTGTCTTGGCTGGGCACTAAGTCAGCAGTGTCAGTTCCTGCTCCTCAAGTCAAGGTATTTGTTTCTGAGGTTCTGCCTCTAGGGTCCAGATTGGCAAAGGGTTTACATAGGGCTCCCACAGGATCTTTTGCAAGTACCTGGTCATGTCTCTTAGTGCTTGTGCCTTCTTTCTGGATCCTTCAGTTGCTGGCAGGTGTCCTGCAGTTGAGGAGTGCCTGTGATTGGTGACTTTTCCATCTCCACCATGCACAACCTCCTGTTCCTCAACACTTATGCACCTACATCCATATTTGTGAACCTTATAGGCAGAAGAGAGCTCATACACAAAGAGGTGCAGGAGTATGCTCCAGTGAGTGTGAGCATGCATACACACACACACACACACACACACACACACACACACACACAGACACACACCCTACCCAACGACATACAAAAACATAGTTTAGGCTATTTGCATGGACCTCTGGCCAATGGAAAATTCAGTGCTTGGCTATGTTGTTGGCAGTTGTTGGCAGCTGGTTGGGGTTTTTGCCTCAAAAGAGAAGAGGAAAAGCCCCTATGCAGCCTGGCAATTGGCATTCTTGGTGCTACAGCTATCAAGCCATATTGTTTTGAGGATTCTGCCTGCAACTCCCTGCGCCTCTCTGAACAAGGCTGCAGACCTTCTTGAGAGCCACTATATTTTGGCTGCACAGGTGAACTAGGTTCTCCTGAGGGCTTCTTGGCCCGTGAGAGCCCTGTGAGTGAGCAGGATCCAGTTGAGCAGGGAACAGTGTAGAAAGCTGCGGTGAGCGGTGACAGCATTCGCCATTACAAGATGGCGCTGGCACTAAACACTCGTGGGTAAACAAGTAAATTGTGCATGTGCAAGTGGTGAAAGTGCTCCAAGTCACCACCCAACCCAGGGCATCATACGAGGTTTTGAGCAAGCAGCCAATCAGATATGTCCACTCCACCCTAGGGTGTATATAAAGCAGCGCCATCTTGGATCTCTCTCTCTTCCTCCGTTCATGGCAATAAACTCTTGCTGCAGAAGGATCCTGGTGCCCGTGTGCATTCTTGCTGGTGAGACAATTGCACGGGCCACAGAACAGGGAAGAAGACACAAGGTTTGTCTCACCTGACTTAGGAAACAGAGCATCTGAAGTTCTGAGCACAGTGCAGGAGGACATCTTAGGTTTTATGGAGTCACAAGAATTCTCTACACAGGCATCTGCAGCTAGGCTGCATCTTGCTTCTTGTGGATAACTTGTCCTGCCAATCTCTGTTCACCAGAGTCATCTGGGTCCCCTTTTCTTTTGTTTGATGCTGACTAAGAGCTGCCTTACAGGATGCCCTTATAACCCTCACATCCCCTTGTAACTAACCCGCAGAGAGTCAGGGTGTGGGAACAGGATATCCTGCTTTTCTGAGCTGTCTCAACTTCTAAAGGCTAGATAGCTTTGTGGCCAGATATCTTTAAGCAGTTAATGTTCTCCCTGACATTCTTACCCCCACCTCTGCCCCATTCTAGGGCTTATCTTGGGTTGTTATCTCTGGTTTTCTAGGTTTTTTTTTGTTTTGGTTTGGTTTGGTTTTCTTTTCCTTTTTCTTTTCTACAAGCTGTATCATGCAGCTGTGCTTCAGGTGGGGGAAGATGTCCCAGGCCTGTCAGAAAATCACCCAAGTCCCCAGAACCCTTCAATGGTCTGGGAGGCTTCCCCAGCATCCTATGCCAGCAGCCTCATAGTGTGCCCAAAGGGGGCAAGGATCCTAGGCATTGTCTTGGCTTTGGATCAAAGTGAGTAGAAGCAGCCAGAGTATGCTGTAGTCCCTAGTGTGTCCAAAACAGCCCAGGCAGCCATGAAACCATCCTGGCTGGGTTTCTTGAAAGCCTCATGGCTCTGATGCCTGACACACAAACAGGCAGGAGAGTCTGGAATTGTCTTGACTAACTTACCTTCCTTAACATCCAAGGAGTTGACCCAGGATGAATGCTGAAAAGACACCTGGCTTTCCCTACAATACCTAGGAATTTCTAAAAGAGTAGACATGGTTCTAAAGTTAACAGATGGACTCTCTCAGATCCCAGAAAACTGGGAGTTCAGAGTTTCTCTCTGTCTCTCTCTCTACTTCTCTGTCTCTATGTCTCTTTATTTCTGTATGTCTGACTCTCTCTCCCTTGCTAACTGTGTGAGTGTGTGTGTGTGTGTGTGTGTGTGTGTGTGTGTGTGTATGTTTCTATTTATCTACTCTATGTGTGTCCTCTAGTCAGGAAACTAGGCCTCCAATGGCTCTGAAGCAGGTCCAGTTTAGGTTCACGTTACATCATTTCTTATGGTGTTGAGCTCACCATTGTCTGGTAAGGTCAGGATAGATGTACAATAACCCCTAAGTCTGTATGTATGCCCACGCCAGAGCTTTTGTGGGCACTACGTGTAGAAAGCCCTGAAGAGTACAGCAGGAGAGTAGTTCCTATTGGTACTTCTGTCTTGGTGGATGGATGAGAAAATTGCTTGGTAATAAATGTTATGGAGTGTGGCAGAACACTTCCTTCTTTGTGGTGGTGTGCAGCCTTGCACCTCTGAGAACTCAGAGCAGGCCTGCCTGGATGGAGAGAGCTCTCTAGGTTGTATCAGAGCAAATGCCTCCATGAAGCTTGGTAGAAAGAGTGAAAAGAAAAGCAGGCTTCTCTCCTGAGTTGTTAGAGGAGTCTTCTTACACCAGTTGTGAACTAAGCTCTTGGCATTTCTGGGGTGAACCTCTGAAGACTCTCAGTGATCATGAAAGGAAGGCTTCCTGCTGGATTGTGAAAAGCATTTCTCAGATGGTCTTGGCATTCATCAGCTGGGAAAGAGAGAGGTGATTTGGCTCTAGAAAATATACATGGAAGTATATATATTGGTGAGCCATAAGGAGATAGTAAAAGATATGTAGTTAGGTAGGTAGAAAAAAGATAGAAAGATAGATAGATAGATGAAAGATAGATAGATAGATAGATAGACAGATAGATAGATAGATAGATAGATAAAATGATAATTAGGAGGTATGTAAGTCAGTAATTAGGTTGGTAGGTATGTAGATATGTAGTTAGATATGTAGGACAAAGATAGAAAGATAGATACATAAATAGATAGGTGATACATAGATAGATAGATAGATAGATAGATAGATAGATAGATAGATACATACATACATATGTACGTACGTACATAGGTAGGTGGGTAGCAAAAAGATGCATAGATAGATAGATAGATAGATAGATAGATAGATAGATAGATGATAGGAGCTGTGTAATTTGGGAGGTAGTTATGTAGATATGTAGGTAGGTAGAAAAAAGATGCATAGATAGATAGATAGACAGATACATACATACATACATACATACATAGGTAGGTGGGTAGCCAGGCAGTTATCATGCTGTGGTAGTGAGCACTTGGAGACAAAGTATGAAGGCACCTTGAGAATTTCCAGTGGGCACACTCAGAGGAACTTGGTGTGAGTTGGTCTAGGAGGAGTTGGTGAGGGGAGAGGATGTGCTGCAGGGATCCTGGTAAGACAAGAAAAAATGCTCACTGTGCTTTGTGTTTAGGTATCTGTCATCTTGGGTCGACTTGAATTCCTCCAGAGAGATCTGAGTTGCATGCGTACTGAGTTCCTACAGAGGTAGGTAGGTGGGTGTGAACTAGGATACAGAAAGAAGGATCCATGGTGAGAGTAACTTGGAGACTTTGGAGGAAGGTAGGAGATCAAAGTGTCCCCTGAGTGTGGCATGGTGGTTGGTGAATGGCTGGGGTGTAGTGGAGGTGGAGTGTTAGAGGAGAGAGATTGTGAGGGAGCTGGAATTAGCTCATAATGGTTTCCTGGTTTCCTGGTCAGTTGCCTGGAGATGCTTACTTGATAGATACTTAGAACTGTGGGCCAAGGCCAGGGACTGGTTGTCAAGAGGACAGGTTGGGATAAAATATTCATTTCTTTTTTGACATGTTCTTGTCCTAAGCTCAGGATGCTAGGGAGCCTATAGGTGACATTGTGTAAGTGGGTGTACAGCCCCTCTGGGCCTCTGAGTTGGACAGATGACTGGATGACCTTGTGGGGCAGCATCCACCAGAACTCATATTGAGAGTGACCTGATATTCCAACCTGTGTGTCCAGGTATGTAGACCAAGGTTTTCATGATGGCTCTCTTTTTACTTCTCATTCCACTCTGGGCTCAGTTCAGGGAAACTTAAGTTCTCAGAGACACACAGAGCAGCCCACCCATTCCCTGGATCCACTGTAGAGCCTTTTGCTGCCATGTGGGAAGCCAGTGTTGGGACTAGTTACACATGAAAGGGTAAGGTTCCCCACCCAAAACCTGTGTGGCTTCTGTTCAACTTCTCCTGCTCCCCACACTCTCTGAGTCCACAACCAGGGTGCCCTATCAACCAACAATCATTTTTGGAAGGCCTTCTTGGCTGGGTTCCTTGACCTGGCAAATCAAGAGTGTGTGGCCAATGACAGTGGAGTCTGCATCCCGAAGAAGAGAACTGGTTGTCAGATTCAGGGGATCCCAATGTGGGTGGGGTCAGACAAGTGTGTGCTGGATCAATCTCTGGGCCAGGCCCAGTTCCAGTGTCCTGGCTGGGCACTGAGTGGGGTCAGTTCCTGGTTCTCAAGTGCAGGCATTTTTTTCCTGAGGCTCTGCACCTATGGTTCAGGTTGGCAGGGGGGTTTAGTAGGGCTCTAAAAGGATCCTTTGCAAGTACCTGCTCATGCCTCTTAGTGCTTACCCCCCTCCTGCTGGACCCTTCAGTGGCTGGCAGGTGTCCTGCAGTTGAGGAGTGCCTGTGATGGGTGACCCTTCCATCTCCACCATGCACAACCTCCTGTTCCCTGACACTTAGGCTCACACATCCATCTTCATGAACCTTATAGGCAAGAAAGAGCACACTCACAGAGTTGCAGGAGCATGCTCCCTTGTCAGCATGTACACACACACGCACACACAAACATACACACACACACACTCACACACTCACACACACACACACACACACACACTCACACACACATACACAGACACTCACACACACACTCACACACTCACACACACACTCACACAGACACATACACACACAGACATACACACTCACACACACACATACACACACACTCACACACACACTCACACACACATGCACACACACTCACACTCACACAGACACACACACACACATACACACTCACACACTCACACACACACCAAGCAACAACAAACAATATGATAGCTGAGGTATTCCTAGTGTTTTGCATGGACACTTATCTCTGGCCAGTGGAAGCCCTAGTGCCTGGCTGACTTCTTGGCCACTGGTGGTATCTGGTTGTTGTTTTATGCCTCATAAAGGGCAGAAGGTTGAGCCCATGCAGCCTAGCAGTTGGCATTCTCCATGCTCTACTGCCGTCAAGCACAATTGTTTTGAGGATTCCTCCTGCACATCCCCGTGCCTCTCTCAACATGCCTGCTGACCTTCTTTGGAGCCACTTTATTCTGGCTGCACAGGTTTTGAGTGGGTGTCCTGTCCTGCTTGTCCCTGTTCATCAGATTGATCCAGGTCTCCCTTGCTTTTGTTTGATGCTGCCCTACAGCTGCCCAACAGCTTACAGGATGCCCTCTCAACCCTCATGTCACCTTATTGTTAACCTACATATTCAGGTTGTGGGGACAGGCTATCTTGCTTCTCTGAGCTGTCTCAACATCTGAGGGTGAGTTAGCTTTTGTGGCCAGATATCTTTAAGCAGTTAATGTTCTCCCTGCCAATCTTAGCCCCACCTCTGCCCCCTCCCAGGTCTTGTCTTGGGTAGTTGTCCCTGGCCTGTCAGAAAATCACCAGAACCCTTCAATAGTCAGGGAGGCTCCCCCAGCATCCTATGCAAGCAACCTCACAGTGTGCCCAAAGAAGGTGAGGATCCTGAGAATTGTCTTGTCTTGGGATCAATGTGAGTAGAAACACCCATATTATGCTGTAGTCTCAAGTGTGTGCAAAACAGGCCGGGCTACCAGGGAACACTCCAGACTGGGTCCGATGAAAACCTCCTAGCTCTGATGCCTGACACACAAACAGGCAGTAGAGTCTGGACTTCTTCTGACTAGCTTACCCTCCCTAACATCCAGGGAGATAATTCAGGATGAAGTCTCAAAGATCTGTTTTTCTCTGCCATGCCCAGGGATTTTTAACGAGTAAACATGGTCATGGAATTAACAGTTGGACACTCTCAGATTCCAGAACACTGGGAGTTCAGAGTTTCTCTCTCTCTCTCTGTCTCTCTCTCCTTCTCTATCTGTGTCTCTATGTCTCTCTGTTTGCCTGTCTCTTTCTCTGTCTCTTTCTTTCTTTCTCTCTCTCTCTCTCTCTCTCTCTCTCTCTCTCTCTCTCTCTCTCTGTGTATATGTTTGTTTCTATGTCTCTATTCTCTGTGTGTCCTCTACTGAGGAAACTCGGTTCCTAATGTCCCTGAAGCAGGTCCAGTTTGTGAACAGGGTGTATAATAACTTAAGGTGTTGAGCTCATCATTGGTTGGGGAGGCCAGGGTGGATGTAGAATTAAACCTTTATGGTTGTATGTATGCCCAGGCCATAGCTCAGGTGGGCACAAGGCATAGAAAGGCCCGAGGTGGACAGCAGAAAAGTTGTTCGTCATGGTACCTCTTTGTCTTGGTGAATGCATGAGACAATTGCTTAGCAATAAATTCCATGGTGGTTGGCAGGACCCTTTTGGGGGGTTGCAGGCCTTGCACCTCTGAGAACTCAGAGCACGCCTGACTGGATATTAAGAGCTCTCTTGGTTGTCCCAGACCAGATGCCTTCAGGAAGCTTGGTAGATAGGGAGAAGTGGAAAGAAATGACAGGCTTCTTTCATGGTGGTTGTTAGAGGGGTCTTCTTCCACCAGCTGTGACTTAAGCTCTCAACAGTGCAGGGCTGGACTCTGGAGACTCTCAGTGGTCATGAAAGAAAGCCTTGCTGATGGAGAGTAAAAAGCATTTCATAAATGGCCTTGGCATATATCATCTGGTAAAAAGTGAGGCACTTCTGTCCTAGAAAATGTATCTGGAAGTGGATATATTAGCGAGACATGAGAAGAAAGTAGGAGGTATGTAGGTAGGGAGGGAGGTACATCCATATGTAGTTAGGTAGGAAGAAAAAAGATAGATAGATAGATAGATAGATAGATAGATAGATAGATAGATAGATAAAAGGATTTCTTGGAGAAAATACTTGAAGGCACATTGAGAATTTACAATGGGCACCCTCAGAGAACCTAGGTGTGAATTGGACTAGGAGGATTTGGTGAGAGACTTAGATGTGCTGCAGAGTTTCTGGTGGGACAAGTGATCATTGCTCACTTTTCTTTCTGTCTAGGAACCTGTCATTTTGGGTTCACTTGAATCTCTTCAGAGAGCTCTGAGTTGCATGTGTGCCTAGCCTCTGCACAGTTAGGTAGGTAGGTAGGTAGGTAGGTAGGTAGTTACATAGGTGTGTGCTAGAATACAGAAAGAAGGATTCATGGTGAGAGTGACTTGGAGACTTTGGAGGTAGGAAGGAGAGCAAAGAGCCCCCTGAGTGCTGCATGATGTTTGGTGTAGTGCTGGTGTGTGGTGGAGGGGTAGAGAGAGGAGAGAGATTGTGAAAGAGCTGGTATTAGCTCATAATGGTTCCCTAGTTTCCAGGTCAGTTGCCTGGAGATGCTTACTTAGTAGTTGCTTGGAATTGGGGGCCTGAGGCTAGGCCCTGGTTGTCAAAAAGACAGTTTGGGAAAAAATATTCATTTCTTCTTTGGATATGTCCTTGTCTTCAGCTCAGAGTGCCAGGTGTTCTGCATGGAATATTGTGGACGTGGGCTGCAAGTGCCTCTGGGACTCTGAGGTGGACAGATGACTGGATGACTTTGTCAAGATGTATTTACTAGAACTCATATTGAGGCATACCTGAAATACCAACCTGTGTGCCCGAATAAGTAGACCAAGTTTATTGAGGGGCACATCTTCTCATCAGCCACCGCACTCTGGGCTCAGTCCAGAGAAACTGAATGTGTCAGAGACATATAGAGCACCCCACCCATTGCCCTGGGTCCAGTGTATAGCCTCCTGCTTCTAGGTGGGAAGAAAGTGTTGGGACTAGTAACCATGAAGAAGATTGGTTGCCCAACCCCAACTTGTGTGGCCTCTGTTTAACTTCACCTGTTCTCTGAGACCTCTATCTCCATCTTGGTGCCATACCAGCTGAAGATCAACCTAGGAGGGCATACTTGGCTGGGTGCCTTGACCTTGCATCTTGAGAGTATGCCCAGGGATTGTGAAGTCTGGGCACACACACACACAGATGTGCAGGAGCATGAGAGCACACACACACACACACACACACACACACACCATGAAACAACAAACAAGGAATTTTGGGAAAAATATTCATTTTTTAGGAATTTCCAGTGTTCTCCATGGACACTCATCTGTGGCTGGTATAAACCCCAATCCTTGGCCATATAGTTGGGAGCTGGTTGCAGCTGGTTGTCATTTTTTTTTTTTTGCCTCAGGAATGGCAGAAGGACAGCGCCCATGCAGCCTGGCAGTTGGCTTTCCCCATTCTCTACTGCCATCAAGCTGAATTGTTTTGAGGATTCCACATGCACATCCCTGCACCTCTCTGAACACTGAGGTAGACCTGCTTGGGAGTCACTCCATTCTGACTGTAAAGGTTGGACTAGGGGCTCCTGAGGGTTTCTTGGCCCAGGAGAGTCCTGTGAGCAAGCATGATCTAGCTGACTATAGGACAGTGCAGGTGACACAGGATTGGCTACCTTGACTGGGGAAGCTCCATCTCTGAGGTGCTGAGCACAATACAGGAGGACATCTTAGGTTTTAGAGAGTCACAGGACCTCTCTACATAGGCATTTGAAGCCAGGCTGTATCTGCGTTCTTGTGGGAGACTTTTCTTACCTGTCCCTGTTCACCAGAGTAATACTGGTCCCTCTTGCTTTTGTTTGAGCCTGCCCAGTAGCTGCCTTACAGGATGCCCTCCCTACCCATATGTCCCCTTGTTACTAATATACAAAGAGTCAGGGTGTGTGGACAGACTATCTGCTTCTCTGAGCTGTCTCAACATCTCAGGGATCTGTAGCTTTTGTGGCCAGATATCCTTAAGCTCTTAGTGTTCTCCCTTCCAATCCCAGCCCCACCTCCACTCCTTCCTAGGTATAGGGTTGGTATCTCTGGCTTTAATTTTTTTATAATAAAAGGCTCTATTTTAAAACTGTGTTTCAGGTGAAGGTAGGTATCCCAGGCCTGTCAGAAAATCACCTAAGTACACAGAACCTTTCAATGGTCTGGGAGGCTCCCCCATAATCTTATGCAAACAACCTCATGGTGTGCCTAAAGGGTACAAGGAGCCTAGGTAGTGTCTTGGAAAGGGGTCATAGTGAGTTGGAACAGCCAGAGTATGCTGTACTTCCAAGGGCTCCACATAGCCCAGGCTGCCAGGGAACAATCCAGGCCAGGTTTCTTGAAACCTCCTGGCCCTGATGCCTGACACACAAACAGGCAGCAAAGTCTGGGCTTCTCCTGATTAGCTTACCTTCACTGACATCCAGGAAGATGAGCCTGAATGAAGCCACAAAAGACACCTGGCCTTCTCAGCCATGTCCAGGGATTTCTGGAAGAATAGACATGATTATGGAATCGACAAATGAATAGTCTCAGTTCACAGAAAACTGAGAGTTCAGACTTTCTGTCTCTGTTTTTTTCTCTATCTTTTTGTCTGTGCCTGTCTTTCAGTCTATCTGTCTGTCTATTTCTCTGTCTTCATTGCTGTCTCTGTCTCTCTCTCCCATTGCCTGTTTGTGTTTGGGAGTGTGTGTGTTTCTATGTATCTATTCACTGAGTGTCCTCTAATGAGGAAACTAGGCAGTTAATGGCCCTTGAAGCAGGAACAGTTTGGTACAAGTGTCTATTATTTCTTATAGTGTTTAGCTCAGCATTCTCTGAGAAGGCCTGGATTGGATGTAGTAGAAACTCTTAAGACTGTATGTGTGCCCTGGCCATAGCTCAGGTGGGCACAAGGTGTAAAATTGCTTGAGGAGACAGCAAGAGAGTTGTTCCTGATGGTACCTCTCAGTCTTGGTGGATGGATGAGACAATTGCTTAGCAGTAAATAATAAAGAGAGTGGCAGGACCTTCCTCTACTTGGGGTTGCAGGCTTTGCACCAGTGAGAACTCAGAGTGGGCCTGCCTGAATAGAAAAAACTCTCTTGGTATTATCAGAGCAGATGCCTCCAGGAAGCTTGGTAGGAATGGAGAAGTGAAAAGCAATGTCAGGCTTCTCTCATGGAGGGTGTTAGAGGGGTCTTCTTCTACCAGCTGTGACTTAAGGTCAGTGTATGGCTGGAACTCTGGAGACTCTCAGTGCTCATGAAAGGAAGGCTTGCTGGTGGATAGTGAAAAGCATTACTCAAATGACCATGGCATACAATATCTGGTAAACCAAGAGGCCCTTCTGCCCTAGAAAATGTACCTGGAAGTGTATATATTGGTGAGCCAAAAGAAGATAGTAGAAGGTTTATAAGTAGCTAGGTAGGTAGATAGATATGTAGCTATGTAGGTAGGTAAGAAACACACACACACACACACACACAAACACAAAGAGAGAGAGAGAGAGA
>JANHMN010000175.1:0-14992 GCA_030674055.1 Rhabdomys pumilio | reverse complement strand
GAGAGAGAGAGAGAGAGGTTAGATAGTTTGGTAGATAGATAGATAGATAGATAGATAGATAGATAGATAGATAGATAAATAGACAGACAGTTCCATAGATAGGAGAATAGCCAGGCATTTGTTATCCTGCTGTGGTAGTGAACACTTGGAGAGAAAGTTTAAAGGCACCTTGAGAATTTCCAATGCGGACCTTCAGAGGACTTTGGTGTGAAATGGTCTAGGAGGAGTTGGTGAAGGGAGGGAAGGGAATGTGCTGCAGGGATCCTGGTGGGACAAGTGATAAATGCTCATTGTGCTTTGTGTCTAGGCACCTGTCATCTTGAGTCCACTTGAATCACTTCAGAGAGCTCTGAGTTTCATATGTGCCTAGCCTCTGCACAGGTAGGTTGGTGGGTGTGTGCTAGGATACAGAAAGAAAGATCCATTGTGACAATGATATGGGGACTTTGGAAGAAGGAAGGAGAACAAATTTTCCCCAGAGTGCTACATGGTCTATTGGTGAAAGGCTGGGGTGTGGTGGAGGTGGGGTGGAGGGTTAGAGAGAGGAGAGAGATTGTGAGGGAGCTGGAATTAGCTCATAATGGTTGCCTGGTTTCCTGATCAGTTGCCTGGAGATGCTTACTTAGTAGGTGCTTAGAATTGAGGGCCCAAGACCAGAGCCTGGTTGTCAAGGGGGCAGGTTAGGAATGGAATTTTCATTTCTTCTTTTGATGTCATTGTCCTCAGGTCAGGGTGCTAGGTGGCTGGAACAGGAGATTGTGGAAGTGGGCAGCCAGCCCCTCTGGGCCTCTAAGGTAAACAAATCTCGATGACTTTTGGAGGCAGCATCCACCTGAACTCATATTGAGGGGTTCCTGAGATACCAACCTGTGTGCCTGGGTAAGTAGACCATGGTCTTTGGGGATCTGACCATTTTATCCTCCAACTTACTCTTGGCTCAGGTCAGAGAACCTGAAGATGTCAGGGACACACAGAGCAGCCCACTAACTGCCTTGTGTCCAGTACAGAGCATCCTGCTGCTATGTGGGAAGCCAGTGTGGGACTAGTACCATTGGAGAAAGTTGGTTCTCCAGCCCCATCATGTGGGGCCCCTGTTCAACTTCCCCTGCTCTCTGAGCCTCTGAATCCACCACCTGGGCATCCTACCAGCAAAGGGTCATCCTTGGATGGCCTTCTTGGTTGGGAGCGTTGACTTGGCAAGTTGAGAGAGTGTACCCAGGGACACAGGAGCCTGCATCCCCAAGAAGAAAACTGGCTGTCAGCTTTAGGCGACACCCGTTTGGACAGGTTCAGGCATCCAGATGCTGGATCAATCTCTGGGCCGGGCCCAGTCCTAGTGTTTTGGCTGGGCACTGAATAGAAGGAAAGTTGGTTTCTGAGGCTCTACCACTAGGGTTCAGATTGGCAAGGGGTTTAGTATTGGCTCCCACTGCATTTTTTGCAAGTACCTGCTCATGACTCTTAGTGCTTCCAGTTTAACTGCAGGATCCTTCAACAGCTGGCAGGGGCTCTGCAACTGAGGAGTGCCTGTGATGGGTGACGCTTGAAACTACTGTGCACAACCTCCTGTTCCTGACACTTATGCACCCATATCCATATTCATAAACATTATAGGCAGGAGAGAGCATGCACATACAGAGGTGCAGGAGCATGCTCACATGTGAGCACACACACACACACACACACACACAAACACACACACACACAAACACACATACACACACAAACACACACACACACACACACACACACACACACACACACACACCTCGCAACAACAAACAAAAAATATTCCCTGTTGTAGGAAACTTGTGGCATCTGGTTAACATTTTTTCCTAAGGAAGGGCAGAGGGACAGCGCCAGTGCAGCCTTGCAGTTGGCATTCTCGATGCCTTATTGCTGTCAAGTGGAACTTTTTGAGGATTCTTCCTGCTCATCCCTGTGACTCTCTGAACACAGCAGCAGACCTGCTCGGGAGCCACTCTATTCTTGCTGCACAGGCGGGATTAGGGGCTCCTGAGGGCTTCTAAGCCCAGGAGAGACCTGTGAGTGAGCAGGATCCAGCTGACCAGAGGACAGGGCCTGTGACACAGGGTTTGGCTAGCCTGACTTGGGAAGCACAGCCTCCCAGGTCCTGAGTGAAGTGCAGGAGGACATCTTAGGTTGCACAGTCACAGGACCTCTCTACACAGGCATCTGCAGCCAGGCTGCATCTGGCATCTTGTGGACAACTTGTCCTGCCCATCCCTGTTCATCAGAGTGATAAGGGTCCCCCTTGATTTTGTTTGATGCTGCCCAACAGCTGCCTTACAGGATGCCCTCCCAACCCCCATGTCACCTTCTTACTAACCCACAGAATCAGGGAGTGAGGACAGGCTTTCCTGCTTCTCTGAGCTGTCTCAACATCTACTGCTAGGTAGCTTTTCTGGCCAGATATCTTCAAGCAGTTTTTGTTCTCCCTGCCAGTCTTATCTCTACCTCTTACACCCCCTAGGACTTCAGTTGTTACTTGTAGCTTTCTTTTTTTTTTTATTTAGAAAAGGCTCTATCCAAGAAGTGTGCTTCAGATGAGGGTAGTGATCCCAGGCCTGTCAGAAAATCACTCAAGTCCCTGAAACTTTTCACTGGTCGGGGATGTTTCCCCATCATCATATGCAAGTAAAATCACTGTGGGCCCCAAGGGGGCAAGAAGCCTATGCAGTGACTTGGCTTGAGGTCAAAGTGAGTAGAAACAGCCAGAATATGCTGTAGTTTCAAGGGTTTCCAAAATAACCCAGATTACCAGGGAACCCTCCAGGCTGGGTCCCTTGAAAGCCTCCTGGTTCTGATGCCTTGTGCAAAAAATCTCTCGGGGAGATTCCAGCATAAGTGACAAAGTCGTGAGCACAGGTGGCAAGGTCCCAGGAGAGATTTCCACATCGCCTGCAGAGGATCTCACATTCACAGAGTTGCTGCAGGCAGGCCTATGGCTATATCAGGAAGATTTGGGGTTCCAAAGGCTGGGAACCTGACAGGAGGCCCAGGAGACAGGTGGAGTCTAGTTTTCAAAGTTTTTATTATTCGTGGTGTGGTGAATGGATGTAGATTGTTTGTGCTCCCCCAGAAATCAGGGGAGCCTGGCTTTTACAGGGAGGAGGAAAAAGAGGAGGGAATAACTTCATTAGCTATGCCCCCCGGCCTTTACATAACTCATTAGTATTAATCACCCCCTATATGAGGGAAGGGTGCAGGTTGAATGGAGATTAGACCTCATGTCTAGAACCTGTATTCTGGGGGTGTGGCTACACACTCACAACCCAAGTACCAGGATACCCTTCCACGCCACAATATCCCACTCTCTTTTCTTTCATAAAAGGAGGGGCAACTCTCTGTCATCTGAAGTCTGTAAGGTGTAGGTTAATGAGAGATGTGGACCACATGGAATAGTCTGGAATCCAGGAGCATGGAGAGATATATGCCATCCCTGACAGACAATGTCCTGTTGGGACCCTGGCTACCTCAAACCTAGAACTCTGCTGGGGAGACCAAACCATCTCTTCACAGTCCAACATCTCACTCTGTTTTAGTGAAAATTTTGGATGAGGGAGTCAAAAGAAAAGACTATGCAGGCTGGAGGTTGTAGCATAACTAAGCCAAGGGTAGTGAGAATTGAGGGTAGGGTTTGGAAGGCACAGGGTCATTGAAATAATTCAATATAGGTTGTACAGTTTGAGGGTAATGACATCTGATTAATCTAAATAGACATTACGTTTTCCTCACTAAGATGTAAATTTAGCTATGTGACTTTGGCAAAAGAGTTCATTTGTAGCTGGAAGGTCTGGATCTGTCTTCTGTAGTGAGAGTCTCTGGGTTTTGGTGTGTATCTCTGGATCTCAGCATGTCCCTGGGGTCTTCAGTCAGATGAGGCAGCTGGAGAAGACAGCTTGGCAGATTTCAGGAGGTGGCACTCTCTCTGGGTAGCAGTGTGTCTCTGGAGTCTGCAGTCAGATGAGGTGGCAGGGAGAAAGCAGCTTGGCATCTCAGGCAGGTTTCAGAGGATGGTGTGGATTCTGTTGAATCTGTGGCTATACCTGTAGGATAATCACAGCAGGGAAGCAGCATCTCTGGCAGGGAGATGTCTGTAAAGGCTGGATATTTAGCATTAAATTGTTTGGGAACAAGCACATTATTGTCTGTCATTAAGATCTTGGAAAGGCAAAGGTGTTTGAGGAAATTTTAGTCCTGGAAAGTATCTTTGAGTCTGTTTTTGGATGGATAAGGGAGAAAAACTGTGTTAATTATGTATCTGGGATTAGCAGCAGCAGTTTGTCTGTAAAAGAAATTAGTTGTTAATTAAGACTCAAGAAATTTTTATCAGTACGTTGACTTAACCTGTGGAAGAAAATTACATGGTTTTGAACCTTGAAATTATAAAGGTTGAAAAAAATGTTGGACATATATCACAAATGTTAGAGAGAAAAGGAAGCATTAAAAAAAACAAACAAACAAAATTTTTGGTTTAAAAGCACAAGCATTGTTTTAGGTTTTCCTGTTAGGGAGAAAAAGAAATGTTTAAAAATTTGGATGAAAAACAGGAAAGATTGTTCATGCTGCAGGTCCTCCTGTTGGGGAGAAGGAGCAGTAATGGCGGGCTTAGAAGCAGTGGTGGGGAGGGACCTTGCTCTGCCGTGTGGAATCTGGGAGAGGTTCTGTATTCCCCCTTTGTTTTTCTTAGAAATCTTAAACATAGAGAAGGAGAAAAAGGCTAACTTTGAAGAAAAGTTTAAGGCAAGAAGCATTGGGGCTTGATAAAAGAGCTAAGAGTCAGAAAGAGTGAGAGTCTGTGTCTATGGAAAAGACAAGTGGAAGTTGGATTGGAGTCACACAACTTTTGAAAGAAATTGGCAGGCGGCACAGGAGCAAAGGGTGCAGGCAGGGTTTTAGGACCATTGCTTCAGGCAAGCTGGCTGAGCTAAGTAGCTTTAGTCAGCTGTAAATGACTGAGGGTGAGGGTAAGCATAGGCTGGCTAAGGAACACAGGGCTGGGTAGCAAGCAGGGTCCTTGCTTCAGGCAAGGAGGCTAAACGAAATAGCTGTAGCCTGTTGCATATGACAGGGGATCAGGGGATGAAGCTACCTGGCAGGGCGCTGGGGACTAGAATTTGGAGCCAGTGATCTTGAAAGAGAGGACAGTCTCAGCTGCGAGGAGGAGTCTCTCAACCAAGGGAAACAGTCTTAGAAAGAGGGTTACAGCAGGTGCTATGGCTTGAAGAACAGCTGTTAGCTGAGAAGGAGCCCCCTCTGTGGAGCTGGGGGAATGGGAAGAGTGGGGGGCTAGGAAGCCGCCGCCATCTTACCCTTGAGCTGGAGAACACGTGGGGAGAGAAAGAGAGAAAGAAACTTATATTAACAGGCAGGGTGCAAAGACTGTAGTTAAGAATCAGAGAGAGAGAGAAAGAGGGCGTAGGGTGGACAGAGAGAGATGTTACTCACAGTTTTTGCAGGCACCAGCAGGGGGCGCTTGTGGAGCTGGCTCTGCAGGTGTTGTCCACCAGCTGTGGGAAACAATGTAGGCCCGTGCATGGGTCCAGGAGTGTGGATCTGTTGTGTCGCTGGTCTGCGTCATTCTTTGTCAGGGGTGGGTGTCTCAGGGAGACTGGGTCTAACCCAGAGGAGCAGAGGCTAAGCAGGCATGCTCACACCACACCAAGCTGACTCAGTGGAGATCACACTTGGGCAGGGTGCAAACTCAGCTTGATTTTAGCAGCGGTGGGCACAGGACTCTTGGTGAGAATCATGTTCGGGGCCCGAGCTGCCACGAGCGGGGGGCATGCAGCAGGGCAGAGACTGTGGGGGCACATGGCAACATGTCTATGAGCCGAGATTGGTGGCCATCTGGGGTCTCGGGGACGCCAGCAGGATGGAAGAGGCAATATGCAGCGCAAGCACTGAGAGAGGACCAGAAGAGCCCTGGCACCATGGCTAACAGGAAGTATAGTTGCTTAGCAGACTCAGCCAGGATGGTGGGTGTTTGTGGTCCATGTTGGTGGTGCCAGCTGTGGGAAAAAAAAACTCACATGGGGGATGGGAGAGAGTCTGTCGGCAGGGTCCCATGGTGGTCTGACAGTGGGGTCCTGGGCCTGGACAGGCTTCCCACACTGCCAGCATAAGGTCCCACATTCACCCAGCCACCGTGGGTTGGCAGCTGAAGTTCAAGATTCTAAAGGCTGTGAATCTGGCAGCAGGCACAGGAAGGCCCAAGAGACACGTGGAGATTGGTTTTCCAAAGCTTCTTTTGTTCATGGAGTGATGAATGGGTGTAGATTGTGTGTGATCACCTTCAAAAGTCAAAGGGCCTGATTTTTACAAGGAGGGGGAAAAGTGGTGGAAATAACTTAATTAGCTACACCTCCCAACGTTTAGATAACTCATTAATATTTTAATGTATAGAGGTGGAGACTCGATAATCATGCCCCCTACCTGTGTGCTACATAACTGAAGGTCACAGGGTAAATGGAGTTACCTCGTCCAAGGCCCGACAATCTGACCTAATCAGTGAAAAATTTGCTCATTCCTTATATCTAAGTTGCACTGAGTGCATCTTACTCTGATTTTCTAACCTCATGACCTCTGTCCAAAGAAGAGGACCCTGATGTCTGAAGTCCGAATGTCTAAGAGTAGTCTACAAAGTCATAAACCTAGGATATATATATATATTAAAATTGGTCAGCAGAAACATGAAAGCCATTCCATGTTCAAAAGTAGGCAGCTGATTTATCATGAGACCTACCTGGGAACTACCCCTTAGTGTGTTAGAGATGGATTTTACTGCTGCCAGGCCTGCATGACATGGATGTTCTAGGTTTTCATGAAGGCTGGATAAAGAAATCTTTAGACCTTCTCTACTCTCCAAGTGATTCTTGATCTTTTCCTGTTACAGGAGTGTTTAAAATTTCTGCTTTCCTTGACATGGTATGAGATTTTTGCTTCTAAAGATTGGTATTCTTAATAGTTTTAGGATATTTTAACATTCTTATTCTGTTCATGGGTCCTCCACATTGTTTTTCTGACCCAAATCCAGGAAGATATACACTTTCTCTAATCTCTGAAGTGAAGCTCAAATCATTCTTAAGGGCTCAAGGGGTCCTCAGGCATAATTGAGGTTAATGACATAATCCGTCATTTACAGGAAGGCAAATGACTACAGTCACACTCAAATAGCCTTCAAACCTACAGCTTAAGTTCTACTGAGCTTCCAAATTTCTGTATGGATAAAGGGGACTTCTGATTTGTCCACTCTGAACCAAGGACCCTCAGATCTTCCCCTATGGCCTAAATAACCTTAATCTTAACTGTCTTGAACCAATGTGCTCCACACCTTTCACCAATAACTCAAGGGGATTTCAGACGTTCGCCCTCAACATCAAATGTGTCAGTAACTCCGCAATGTTCAAGGTAGCATTAACATATATTACCTTTGAGAACCTGAAACCTCAGACATTCATTAATTGCCTAAATTGTCCTCAGAGTTAACTCTTAAGAAATAAGGTGTCACATAGGCCCTTAATGATGAAAGAGGTCCTGAGACCTATAACATAATAAGCAGAGGACGTCAGGCGTTGACAGCATCTTAAGAAAACCACAAATATAGCTCCTCTACCATCAGCGTGCAATAGAATTGGTGAAGTCACAATGGGACCTCAGATAAACCCATCTAGATTCAGGGCAATTTATGCCTCCAGCTAATAATTCCATCATGTCTTGACCCCTCAGAAGTAAACTAACTTACAACATTAAGGGGGCTGATACACTTTTATAATATCTTCTGAAGAGGGCCTTAGTCTTATTATATATAATCATATCAGCACCTGACATTAAGGGTATAACAAAGAGATCAAGTGACTTTGAGAATAAAAACATTTTATTCTTCCTCCATAGGCACTAGAGTGGTCTGAGACATGCCCCTCGGATAAACCAAGCTATAGAACTGTCTTTGTGACTGAGCAGTGTGTCTCAAACATTTGGGCTAGCCTGTAACGTGCTTCAGACTGAATCCTTATCATCAAAAATGCACAGGAGATTCTCTCTTTGTTCATGGCTGACTCAGGTCTACCATTCAACTAAGAAACCAGAGATTCTTTCTCAGACTTTATTGGTCAGGAAATAAATACACCTTTGACCACCCAGAAAAACCTCATAGAACTCTGGATTCAAGTCCCGTGGCCACAGAATGATAAACTCGAACTGGATCCAAGCCCATCTATCTCTAATCTGCTCTCCAGAAAGGTAACCATCCTCCACACCCACACATGTGCAGCTTATTTTAAGCTTAAATAGGAAACAGATCCAGGGACTTTGACCCAAGTTGTCAGAAGAAACCTCAGATCACTGCCAAGTCAGCAGTGGAGTTCTCAGAGATAAGAATTTTCTAGAGATCTCTGAAGACGTGGAGTCCTGGATTGTCTGGGCCAACCTCCTCTACAGAAGGTAGACAGGGATTCTCCCCTACTGTCCAACAAGGTTGAGGGCCTTTCACATTTCCAAAATTTTGGTATTTTTCTTTTTCTGATGACTGAGGCCTTAAAAGTTACCCCTTTGACCCAATTGGCTTTCATAACAATCACTTCTGCTCAGGGGCCTGTGGGATATTTTACCTCTGACCAAGGAGCATTGCTCCCCTTGGTCAAAAGTCACAGAAATCAAGAGGAGGAAGCAAATCCTGGAACCTTATTCCACTTCCTTGAGTAAAGTCACATGACATGTTGTGAAATCATCAGACTATCATAGTTCTGGTTGGTTGAACATAATTCTCAGGAGGTAATCATGCTGAGGACACATACCCATGAAGATCATGAATCATGGTAAGTATATTTGTTCTCCTGTTGCTTCATCTAAAGACATGGATATCCTAGACTGTGAAGAACAGTTAGAAGGTGAGGCAATGCTAAGACCTCATGAGGTAAGGTAAGCAATTTTTTTTTGCTTAAAATATTATTGAAATTTTTATTCTCTGACCTTCTCTCCTGTCACAAGGACTTCAGGATCTCCTTCTTTTCTGAGGTACTCACTACTTCTACCTTTGATTAAGGAGACATCATATTCTCTCACTGAAGCAAAGGAAGCCTAATATCACTTCAGTGTGACCGAAGGCTTAAACATTTATTTAGTTTGAGGAATCCCATACAACTTTCTGAACATCTCTCTGAGTTTTCATGTCAGTGACTTCTCTGTAGGCTCCATAATCAGAAGAATGTGTGTTAAGTTCCTTTCAAATTTAAGGGTCTCTAGATTTCCCTTATTCAAGGAAGAGAGAATGTATGTTTTTTACTTGACAGAGTGTGTATGTCAAAGATTTTTCATTGCACAATTATTGAACCTAGAGTTTTACTTGAGCTGAAGGAAAAATCTTGGAAACAATAGGAAAACTATCTGAGGTTCAGTTCACAATATCAGAATTTTGTGGACTAATGTTTCTCAAATTTCTCTTTCAGCTCAAGGAAAACTGTAGTTTCAGTAATGATAAATGAAGAATCTTTGACATGCAGTCTCTGTCAATGAAGAAGCACATGTTGTATCTTCTTGGAATAAGGGAAATCTAGACACCCTTAAATTTGAAAGGGACTTAATACCAATTTTTCTGATTATGTGGCTGACAGAGACGCCACTGACATAAAAACTCACACAGATGTTCATGAAGTTGCATGGGATTCCTCAACCTAAATAAATGTTTAAGCCTCATTTGGACTAAAATGATCTGAGCCTCCCTTTGCTTCAGTGAGAAAATATTATGTCTCCTTAATAAAAGGTAGAAGGAGTGAGTGACCCAGAAAAGAAGGGAGATCCTGATGTCCTTGTGACAGGAGAGATGATCAGAGAATAAAAATTCCCATAATGTTTTGAGCAAACATCCCCTGACAATGGTTTCTTCAGAGAATCCACTTCTAGTCATAGAATCCTCAGTTCTGTTTCTCTAGGAGGTCGTAATGTTTCCTTTCTGACCTGGTGACAAGTCATCCGCAAGTGACAGAAGGGATGTCACACCACTCTGTATGGATATCCTGGGACGTAAAATGCTGTTTTTGTACCTGACAGTAACAATCTGAGCCCTGATCACACTTTTATCTTTAGGATTGCCACTTGAAATGGAGCAGGTCCATCTCTGTTGCCCAGGCCTGTGCTGCTGCTGAACAGCTTGTGGAGAACATAGAGCCAAAGATTACAAACCAATTTGTAAGAAGAAAATTCCCTGATTGCTGGGAAGCACATCTCAGAGTCTCGGAGCACATGGGTTTTCTGGATTGTGAGGACATTTGCACCTGATATGGTGGTTTTTGCACCTTCTTTCAATTGGCAATGTAATCTTTTGACTGGGCAATTATGTGACCTTTGTGCTCTTCCCTATCTTCAAAACAAATTATCTCTCTCAAAAATGGGTCCCCTGACCTTCTTACATATGATCAAAGTATGTTTTCTAACTAGATGATCAGGCATAGATACAAAAGTGACTCTTTTTTAAAAAACAAGGGACCCTAGTCCATTCTGGTTTACGGTCCAATAGTCTAAGTTTAGAATCAGAGCATAGAACCTGTGCCATCTGATGACAGGCAAATCCATAGAAATGTAATAATATCAACATTTCTGCCTCAATCTGGATAATGGAACAAACTAGAAATAACCCAGTCAGCAACAGTCATCCAAACCATTGGGGAAAAGAAATAAGTTGCTGCCTGGTTTCTCCCAGAATGAACACACACTATAAAGATACAAAACTCTGAATAAGAACTGGAAACTTATTATCACTGCTGGAAACTTTCTCCACTGTATAAGGTACCCGGGACCTTTACCTTTGACAGAATTGTATATGGCACCTTCACACTGCCTGAAGGAGATTCTGTCAATAGGACCTCAGGGTTTTCCTTTCTTACATGTAGTTCACTTCTCCCAGTGTTAACTGACTGCTTCTCACTACACTGAACAGAATGGCAGAACTCTCCCAGGACTAGCATTGCCCGAGACTCCATTTACCAAGTGAGGCCTTAGCATATATTTCATCTTACATGGTCCTTATATAGTCCTATTCCTACCAAGTTGCTTTGTGTCTTTTCTCCTTAAAAGGCTGTCAGATCAGGGGAGCCTTATACCACTCATTCTACATAACAGAGCATCTAACATTCCCTGTCTTCCCAGTAGGATTGTGGTCCTATTGTCTACCTCCACCCACCAAATGGAATTTAGATCTTCAAGTTCTGAAAAGGGGGTCCTGGGAAATCAAAGTCTATAGAAAAGGCTCTCATAACGAGCCCCTGTGTCAAAGGGGTGTTTGACCTCCATCCTCCACATTAGGGGACTTCAGGTCCCCTAGAAACTAAATATCCACCAGACCTTCTCTTCTGCCCATGCCTCACAAACGCTTCTATTAACTAAATTTTCTTTAAAGCCTTCACAAGATTAGAATCACCACTGCCCTTCTATACTAGAAGAAGGGAGGAGATGTCAGGGGCAGCCCTGCTTACACACTGAAGGCCTGAAATCAGCCATAGGCCTAAAATCTTCAATAGGCATCACACACATGCCTGCTAACACAATGTCTTGGGTCTCTGTGGAAAAGCCCAGAAACAGATGATTATTAGCTACTGTAAGGAAGCAGCTTTGGTGGAAAGTTGCCAAGTCTTAGTCACAGACTTTGTAAATAGGCAGCCTTTTTGGATAGAACCAACTTAGATAAAAACAAATAAATCACAGGTGAAGTCATAGTGATCTGTCTCCTGAACATTCACCAAGCTGACACTCTGTTCTGTAAGATATGTGTGCTCCCCCTGAACACCTGTGCTTCTGTGTCATTCCCTTCTCCATATTCTGTGTTTTGATGTATATAACCACTGTGTGAAAAGATAAAAATTAAAGTTTAATCATACTATAGAAAAGCCCTTTGCATTCACATGCTTCCCCATTCCCACTTTAAGGTGATCCCACCAGACCCTGTTCACTGCCCAGCTGATCGGGGCAGTGGAGAGTTAGAGAGAGGAGAGAGATTGTGAGGGAGCTGGAATTAGCTCATAACAGTTACCTGGTTTCCTGGTCAGTTTCCTGGAGATGCTGACATGGTAGATGCTTAAAATTGGGGGCCCGAGGACAGTGGTTTGTTTTCAAGGGTGCAGGTAGGGATGGAATATTCATTTCTTGTTTAGATATGTCCTTGTCCTCAGCTTATCTTGCTAGGTGAGATTGTGGAAGTGGGAGGCAAGACTATCTGGGCCTTTGTGGTCAACAGATGATTGGATGAATTTTGGGGGCAGCATCTACCAGAACTCATATTGATGGATTCCAGAGATAACAACCTGTGTGTCTGGGTAAGTAGACCAAGGTTTTTGTGGGGACCCTTCTTTTCATCTCCCACCACAAGGTGAGGGTGGGAGATTTAAAGGGCTGGTCTCAATCCAGAGAAACTGAAGGCCTTGTGGATGCACAAAGCAGCCCCCCATTGCCCTGTGTCCAGTGTAGAGCCCCCTACTGCTATGTGGGAAGCCAGCTTTGAGACTAATGACAATAAAGAAGGTTGGTTCCCCACTTTCCAAGTGGCTTCTGTTCAATTTCCCCTGTCTCCTGAGCTCTCTGACTCTACCATGCACATGACTTACCTGCTGAAGATCATCCTACCAGGGTCTTCTTGGCTGGATACCTTGACCTGGGAAGTGGGAGAGTTTGGCCAGAAACCATAGAGTCTGCATCCACAAGAAGGGACCTGGGATCTAAAAGCTTGACCCTAAAGCTATCAGCTTTTGCCGATACCCATGTGGGCAGAGTCAGGCAAGTAGGTGTCTTGGTTGATTCAGAGCAGATGCCTGGAGGAAGCTTCATAAAAATGAAGACATGAAAAGCAATGTAAGGCTTCACTCCTGGTGGTTATTAGTGTGCTCTTTTTTCACCAGCTAGGATTTAAGCTCTTGACAGTGCATGGAATCTCTGGAGAATCTCAGTGCTCATGAAAGGAAGGCTTGCTGGTAGATAGTGAGAAGCATTTCTCAAATGACCATGGCATACATCATCTGGTAAACAGAGAGGTGCTTTTACACTAAAAAATATACCTTGAATTGTATATATTGGTGAGCTAAAAGTAGATAGTAGAATGGTTGTAAGTAGGTAGGTAAGTAGGTACATAGATATGTAGTTAAAAAGTTAGGTAGGAAGATGATAGATAGATAGATAGATAGATAGATAGATAGATAGATAGATAGATAGTAGGTAGGTAGGCATGTAGTTATGTAGTTAGCTAGGTAGGTAGAAAAAGATACATAGATAGATAATAAATAAATACATAGATATATGATAGATAGATAGATAGATAGATAGATAGATAGATAGATAGATAGATGGATAGCCAGTCAGTTGTTATCATGCTGTGGTAGTGAGCACTGGGAGAGAATGTTTGAGGCACCTTGAGAATTTCCAATGGGCACCCTCGGAGAATCTTGGTGTGAACTGTTACAGAAGGAGTTGGTCAGGGGAGGGGATGTGCTGCAGGGATCCTTGTGGGTCAAGTGATAAATGCTCATTGTCCTTTGTGTCTAGGTGCCTATCATATTGGGTCCACTTGAACAAATTCAGAGAGCTCTGAGTTGCATAGGTTACTAGCCGCTGCTCAGGCAGATCGTTGAGTGTGTGCTAGGATACAGAAAGAAGGATCTATGGTGAGAGTGATTTGGGGGCTTTGGAGGCAGGAAGGAGATCAAAGTGGCCTCAGAGTGCTCCATGGTGGTTGGTGAATTGACAGAGTGAGATGGAGGTGGGGTAGAGGGTTAGAGAGAGGAGAGAGATTGTGAGGGAGCTGGAATTAGCTCATAATGGTTGCCTGGTTTCCTGGTCAGTTGCCTGGAGATGCTTACTTAGTAGGTGCTTAGAATTGGGAGCCTGAGGCCAGAGTTTGGTATTCAAGGGGGCAGGTATGGATGGAATATTCATTTCTTCTCTGGATATGTCCTTGTCCTCAGCTCAGCATGTTATGTGACCTGCAGGTGAGATTGTGGAAGTGGGCAGCCAGCCACTCTGGGCCTTTGAGATTGACAGATGACTGGAGGACTCTATGGGGCAGCATCCACCAGAACTCATATTGAGAGGTACCTGAGATACCAACCTCTGTGCCTGGGTAAGTAGACAAAAATTTTCAGGGAGTAGGGGACTGTTTTTCTATTTCTACCACACTTCGGGCTCACATCAGAGAAACTGAAGGCCTCAGGGACACACAGAGCAGCCCATCCATGTCTCTGGGTTAAGTGCAGTGCCTCCTGCAGCTAAGTGGAAAGCCAATGTTGGGACTAATGCACATTCATAGGGTTAGTTCCCCACCCCCAACCACTGTGGCCTCTGTTCACATTACCTTGTTATTCTGAGCTCTGACACCACCACCTGGGTGCCCTACCAGCACCCTGGGAGAGCTTTCTGTCTGGGTTCCTTGACCTTGCAAGTTGTTAGAGTGTAACCAGGGACAGAGGAGTCTGCCTCTTCAAAAATAGAACTGACTTTCAGCTTATGGGACTTTTGTGTGAGCGGGGTTAAGCAGCCACTGGCTCGATCAATCTCTGGGCCTGTCCAACTCCCAATGTCCTGGCTGGACACTGAGTGGTCAGGCCCAGCTCCTGGTCTTCAATCCAGGCATTTGACTCTGATGCTCTGCCCCTAGGGTCCAGATTGGCATGAGGTTTAGGTACAGCTCTCACAGGATCCTTTGCAAGTACCTGCTGACACCTATTACACCTATTAGTGCTTGCTGCTTTCCTGCTTGACCATTCATTGGCTGATAGGTGCCCTGCAGTTGAGAAGTACCTGTGTTGGGTGACAATTCCTTCCCCATCATGCACAACCTCCTGTTCCCCTGAAACTAATGTACCAACTTCCATATTCCTGAACCTTATGGGCAGGAGAAAGCATGCACACACAGAAGTGCAGGAGCTTGTGTGCTCGCATATATGCACACACACACACACACACACACACACACACACACACACACACACAC
>JANHMN010000174.1:15586-28521 GCA_030674055.1 Rhabdomys pumilio | reverse complement strand
TGACAATAATAGTCATCCAGACCATGGTGAGGTCACACATCTCTCAGGGTTAAATGCCTTTGTTCTGTGGTGTGACTCAGTGGAATTAATGGTGCTTATTATATAAAGAAAGTCATTGTCAGGTATGTGATTGTCTAGGTTGTGTAGGTGATGTGGAATAAATTCAGTTCACCTGGAAGGGAGTAACTGGGGTTTTCTTAGCTAAATGTGCCCATAAACTTTAAGCCTACTTGTACCTCAGAAATGCTTACAACCACTTAAATTTCCAATCAGAGACAGATGGGCAGCTCAGCTTCACATTTCTGCTTTCCCTTTTTGGTTTATATTATGATCTGTATTACCAAAAGTGGGAAATCATAACTCTGTTGATTTGATAACTCTGTGCCACAATGTTATAAATCCAGGATGTTGATGTTGAGGGTAAAACTTGTCTGTGAGCTGCTACCACAGAACCTTGGGAGGATTCCAGATATAGGATCAGTACCAGACTTGATCAGAGTCCGACTTGATTTTTATGTATATGTATGGCATTGTCCTCAGAGGATGGCAGTTGATGGTGACTCTCTTCCCTGGAGTAATACACAGGCCAAGTGAAGTCTAGATCACCACAATGTCATTTTTAGAGGCTAAAACCATATGAAACGTAAATTACAGCATTGCTGTGTACATGCAAAGTACCTCTAAACCACTTATAAATGTTGAAAAATAATTGTTATTTTCTCAATTTTAGATCTAAACAATAACAGTAACATGAAGGAGAGATACAAAATGAAGATAAATATTTAAATATTCCTTCATTTCTGATAGTCTGACCTGAAATGCAAAGGATCATGAGTCCAACAAACTGTGGTCATAGGATAATTTCCCTGTTTCTCTGTATATATGTTTATCATGAAACAGGACAGAGATATACCATATTATAATGTTCTAAGCATCAGGTAGACAACTTGAAACAGGCACTTATGTAAATAATGGGACTTTCAAGTTGCTCTAAATACTGACACAGGATAGCCCTCTTTGATGTCTACTTAAACATATTATGTCTCCCTCTGCTGGTAATCTAACAAAGTGTCAAAATTTGATAAGAATGTGGATGCTTTTTCAACAGTGTTGAACAATGAGCATAATCTGTTTCTTTGAATTGCTGAATTCATGTGGAAAGAGTTAAATATCATACCCTTGTTTTCAATCCAGAGCAATATTGACTCCCTTATTCTCTCAGAATTTGCTGAAGAGCCTTTAATTTTGAAAACATAAAGCATATATTCTCATGACACAACAGTGATACCATGTTATTTAGACAAATGAAACCAACAACTCCAATGGTTTGAAAAAAATGGTCTTCAATCTTACCCTATATGCAATAGAAATTTATAACTATCTATGAGTCTCCCCACTGGGAAAGATTTTAAGAGTACAATATATCAAAATGTTTATATTTTTAAATATAAAAACTAAGTTTTTCATTTGCATGTCTTGCCACAGAGAATAAAGCAGAAGATGGCTACGTACTTCTGAAGTCTTTATAAAGAACATACTGTCCCTCATAGATAGTATCAACTGATTTATCATGAGACCAACATTATGAGTCAGCCTGAATCATCATGTTGATTTTTTTCTTTCTTTATTTTTTTTTATACTCCAGATTTTATTCTTCATCCAGTCCACCCTCCCACTGTTCCACATCCCATACCTCCAACCCAACTCCCCTGTCTCCAGAAGGCTGTTCCCACCCACACCCCACACCACACCTGACCTGTAAACTCCCTGGGGTCTCCAGTCTCCTGAGGATTAGGTGCATCATCTCTGATTCAACACAGACCCAGCAGTCCTCTGCTGTATATGTATTGGGGGCCTCATATCAGCTTGTATATGCTGCATTTTTTGGTGGTCCAGTGTTTGAGAGATCTTGGGTGTCCAGATTAATTAAGACTGTTGGTCTTCTTACAGTGTTAACCTCTTCCTCTTCCTATTCCTCGGCTTCCTTCAGATTTTTCCTAATTCAACCAGAAGCTTCTGTCCATTGGTTAGGTGCAAATATCTGCATCTGACTCAGCTGCTTGTAGAGTCTGCCCCTTTGTTAGGTACTTCAGCTACCCAGTTGGATCCTGGGAACCTCTAGCTTTCCAGGTGTCTTGGACTTTCTAATGTCTACACCCTGTTCTCCACGCCTCACTGTTATGTATTTCTATTCATTTTCTTGACCCTCTGGACTTCTCTTCTGTCTTCCCATAACTGTTCCTGCGACACCCTCCCACTCCTCCCTCTTCCAGGTCCCTCTCTCCCCCTTCCTCCTGTGATTATTTTGTTCCCCCTTCTAAGTAGGATTAAGCATCAACACTTTTGTCTTCCTTCTTGTTAAGCTTCATATAGCCTGTGAGTTATATTGTGGGTATTCTGAGCTTTAGGGCTAATATCGATTTATCAGTGACTCTATACTATGTGTGTTCTTTGTGGCTGGATTACCTCACTCTGGTTGATATTTTCTAGTTCCATCCATTTGCCTGCAAATCTTAAGAAGTCATTGTTTTTGATAGCAGAGCAGTACTCCATTATGTAAATGTACCACATATTCTGTATCAGTTTTTCTGTTAAGGGACATCTAGGTTGTTTCTAACTTATGACTATTATAAATAAAACTGCTATGAACATAGTGGAGTAATATGTGTCCTTGTTATATGTTGAAACATTGTTTGGGTATATTCTCAGTAGTGGTTTAGCTCGGTCTTCAGGTAGAGCTATTTTCAGTTTTCAGAGGATCTTCCAGATTGATTTCCAGAGTGATTATACCAGCTTGCATTCCTACAAGCAATGAAGGAATGTTCCTTTTTTGCCAAATCCGCACCAGGATCTGCTGTAGTCTGAATTTTTGATCTTAGCCATTCTGATTGGTGTGAGGTGGAATCTCAGGGATGTTTTGCTTTGCATATCCCTATGACTAAGGATGATATACATTTCTTTAGGTGCTTGTTGGCCATTGGAGATTTCTCAGTTGAAAATTCCTTTTTTAACACAGTACACCGTTTTTTAATAGTGTTGTTTAGTTTTCTGAAGTCTAGTTTCTTCAGTTATTTGTATATTTTAGATATTAGCTGTCTATCAGATGTAGAGTTGGTCAAGATCTTTTGGCAATCTGTAGATTACTCTTTTGTCCTATTGACAGTGTCCTTTGCCTTACAGAAGCTTTTCAATTTTATGAGTTCCCATTCGTCAGTTGTTGATCTTAGAGCCTGAGCAATTTGTGCTCTGTTCTGGAAATTTTCCCCTGTACCAATTAGTTTGAGATTCTTTTCTACTTTCTTTTCTACTAGATTCATCGTATCTGGTTTGATGTGGAGTTCATTGATCCACTAGGATTGGGCTTTGTACAAAAAGATAAAAAAGCATTGTATTGCATTCTTCTACATGCCTACCTCCAGTTGGACCACCACCATTTGTCGAAAATGCTCTCTTTTTTTCTTCTGGTTGGTTTGGCATCTTTGTCAAAGATCAAGTGACCATAGATGTGTGAGTTTATTTCTGGGTCTTCAATTTTATTCCACTGATCCACTGTCTATCTCTGTACCAATACCATGTTTGTTTGTTTGTTTGTATCATCACCATTGCTCTGTAATACAGCTTGAGTTCTCCCTCATAGGGCAATATGCAAAGGCCTGAGTTGGTGGTACAGTAGAAATAAGAAGAGTCATGCAGGCTTTATGGTGTTTGTGGGAAAAGAACATGCTAAAAATTGACAATCTAGACAACATCAGACACTTAATAATTGCTGTACTACAGAAACACAGGAAAGAGTAAAAACAAAGACATATGTGTGAAGTTGTTCTCTTCAAGATAATTATCTATATTTTTGTTCCACTTTTCAAAAATTTTATAGAAAAAAATAGCTGTTGTTTTCTGAATTTATATGTAATAGTGAAGAGCGTTGTTCCCTGTCGTCCACTGAATTTGTCTCCGTGGGAGCACTAAAATAATTTTACCCCCAAATTTGCTCTATCTACAAGAAAAACATGGTCAAAGATGAAGCAGAGACTGAGGGAATGGCCAATCAATAACCAGGCCAACTTCATCCCATGGACAAACACCAATCTCTAACTATTAATGTTACTCCGTTATGCTTGGAGACAGGAGCCACCTGCATAACTGTTCTCCGAGAGACTCCACCCAGCAGTTGACTGAAACAGATGCAGAGACTCACAATCAAATATTGGACAGAGCTTGGGGACTCTTATGGGAAAGTATAAGGCAGGATGAAGAGCCCCTGCAAGGGATTGGACCTCTACAGGAACTAACAATAGACTCAACTAACCTGTACCCTTGGGAAGTCTCTGAGATTAAGTCAACAACCAAAAAGCATACACTGGCTGAACTGAGGGTCCAGGCAATATGTAGGAACTGTACACCTCAATCTTCAGCTTTGTCTTCATGTGATTCCCTCCAAAACTGGAACAGATGATGTCCCTAAAGTTGTTCCCTATCAGAGAAATCTAGTCCCCTAACTTGTATTTCTTGTCTGGCCTAAGTGGTGAAGGATGTACCCTGTACTTCAGAAACTTGATGCACCAGGGTAGTGAAGTGCACATTTCATGTTCATGAAAGCAAAGAAAATTAAGTCATTGAGCCAAATAAAAAAAATTGCAGTTAAAGTAAAGTGGGTGTTAAGAGTAAGAGTTTCAGTGTTAAATGGAACAGGAGAAATGGGGCTGTAAAGAAAATAAAAAATAACCATTATTTATGTCTTTAAATTCTCAGAGTATACAATAAATGAAAAGAAAATAGAATGAACAGAATATGGGATTATGTTGAATGAAAGCAAACTTATGTTCTGTATTTCCTAGAAAGAGGAGGAAAAGGTCAGTAAGAAGATATTTATACATTTATTTGTTTCTTATGTGTTTATATGTATGTATATTTAGGCATATTCATTCCAATGCACACACATGAAAAAATACAACTGATGGTAGTTAGTCCTCCCTGCAACATCAGTCTAGGGAAACCATCAAGTTGTTTGGCTATGGGGCAGACAAGTATGTGAAGGGGATTATCTTGATTAATAATAAATGTGCTAAGGGCCAGCATGATTCTAAAAATGCCACAAACTGGGCATGAGGTCCTGAAGGCTTAAGAAATCAAGCAGAGCAAACCATAAAAAGTAAGCCAATAAGCAGCCATCCTTATGGCCTGTGCTTCAGTTTCTGTCTCCTTGAACCTGCCCTGCTGGAGGCCCTGCCCTAAGTTAACATCTTGTGAGGTAGAACTGTAAACTGACCTCCTTTTCTCTTCAAGTTGCTTATGATCAATGATTTTATCACAGTAGAAAGCAATATATAACTGCTCTCAGAGTTATCACTTGTATCCTATACACAACTAGTAAGGAAGGCTTCTTAAGAGAAAGGCTCTTTGTGGAGGATGAAAAAAATAAACAGAAAAAGCTTCACATTTTTACCCTATTAAGTTTTATGAATCCTATTCCCAGTCATAGTTTGCCTCAATAAGGAAAATTAAATTATGTTGCATTCTTGTTAGCTTTGAGCAAGAATTTTTTCCCCACTTAACTCTTTATGATACATATATAAAACGATGGAATACAATTTCACAGAGGATTCCATCAAGGTGAACAAAAACAAGATATAATTTTTTAATAACTCAAAGTAGTATGTTTTTATAACCCTCAATTCCCTGGTCTTCATTTGGAGATAGTAACTAAGGACTATGATGGTGGATCAAAGATACTCAGTAGAGTCAGTTTTGACTGTAATCTCAACAAATGGATGCAGACAGAAGTTCAAATGTCCTGGGTTTTGTTAAAGTAGCCAAAAATACACTATAGGAAGCATATTTAACAAATGGTGCTTGTCCAATTTGATATCTGTAGGTAGAAGAATGAAAATAGATCCTTATTTATTACCTAGAATAA
Source organism: Rhabdomys pumilio (assembly GCA_030674055.1). Lineage (NCBI taxonomy): Eukaryota > Metazoa > Chordata > Mammalia > Rodentia > Muridae > Rhabdomys > Rhabdomys pumilio. The sequence goes on along the minus strand of JANHMN010000174.1, from coordinate 22,607 downwards.
AACTCAAGTTCACATGGAGAAAGAACTCAAAATTCTGTTATGTTGCTTTTGGTTAATATCATGTGTTCAAGAGTATAACTGTGGAGTTTGCTTCTGGCACCCTAACCTGTTTTTGTTTCTTGTTTCTAGGTCTACAGACTAGCCTCGTCTCTGATATATTGTGTGATAGAATAGGCTTCTCCTTAAATGCCAGCCTGCCATGCAAGAAGAATCACTAAAATATTAAATGACATCAATGATGTTAAGGATTGTAAGCACTCTAGGCTTTTTCTGTGGGTAGGAACGCAGAGCTGCCTGATTTAGCCTGTGGTGATCCCATCACTGTGTCTTACCCAAAGAGCTCTTGCTTGAGTCATGGGTTGGTTCCCACTTTCTACTCTTATAATCTTTCAGCCTTTCTTGCTAATCTGCTTTCTTAGTTTTTAAGGTTGCTTCTATTTAAATTTATGAATAAGAGTAGTTTTACTTGCATTTATACATGAAAAAGTGCATGCCTGTGCCCAGGAAAATCAAAAGAAGTCAACAGATTCCATAAAACTGGAGTTCTAAATGGTTGTGAACTACCAAGTGCATGCTAAGAACTGAACCACTATTCTCTGCAATATCAACCAATGCTTCTAACTGTGTTGCATCTCTCTAGCCCTTCCTACCACTTCTTCCAAGATTTCCAATATTCTTTTAAAGTCAACTGTCCTTGGTCATCCATGGTGTCACAAGGCAGAAATCTCTAAATATCTACCTTTCTACAGAAGCCCCTTTAATCTTCTTTTGCTTCAAAATTATACTTCTATGAATCTGAAAGTAATTAATTAGGGGTATTCTGTAATTTTAAGTATCTTTGATCCCTACCCATGGTGAAATTCAAAGTTCTCATCATTTTAATGATTGTGCTTTAATTGGGAAATCCCCAAGGCTTTAATTAATGGATTTTCTCAAGTGTTTCCTTCGTTGTGTACTGATGTGTACTGACAAACTCTGCTAATGATATCTAAGAGGGTGATTCATGAGAAGCAGCTGGGGTAGCCAGGCCTCTCACTTCTGCTGCCATAGATTTTATGTTATGACTTGTATCACTGTGAGAGTATACTCAGCAGACTGTAGACAGTAATAGATTGTCATATCTTCAGACTCCAAGCTGCTGATGCTGAGAGAATAATCTGACCCAGACCTACTGCCACTGAAACTTGATGGGACCCCATCTTCCAAGTTGATGGCACCATATATCAGGCTCTTCAGAGATTTCCCTGGCTTCTCCTGGAACCAATTTAAAGTATTCCCAATGTCCTGACTTGCCTGGCAAGTAATAGTGACTTTGCCTCTCGGAAAGACAGTCATGGAGAATGGAGACTGATTCATCTGGGTGTCACATCTGGCACCTAGAAGTGGGAACATAATGAGTATTCACATAGTTATGCATTATAAAAGATGACATCCCCCAAATGCCAGTCAACACTAATCACAGTGAAATTCCCATTTTAGCTCATTTTACCTGGAAACCAGAGCAACAAGAACCCAAGACACTGAGCAGTGGCCCTCATGTCCATGCTGAGGCCTGGCTGCAATGACAATGGCACAGTATATGTATGACTGATATAAGAAGAAGTCCCCAAGCATGCAAATCATTGGGAACCTGATATTGCTGGGTACAGTTGCAGGACTTACTCATCTCATAACTTAGCCCAAGCGTAATATCCCCAGACACCCGAGATCAAACCACTTGTATGTCTCAAGAGAATGAATTTCTTTTCAGCAATTGAAATAATAGATCACATTTCTAATCTAGGTTCTCTCTATTTTGAATAATATATTTCAAAGATATACTGGGGTAATATAGCAGAATATCCTGCTGTCAGGGAATATACAAAAGAAAGGAAACTATTGGACTTTAGCTCACTCAAATAATTCAGATTAATTAAAAAAATAGTATGTGATCCCCTTGTGAAATATTTGGAGTAGACATTTCTTAAAATTAAAAGGACAATTTATCATAACCATTTTTACTGAATCAAAACATAAGATTTTACAGTTTTAACTTTCCTAACTACACATTAAAGAGAGGAAAAACACAGAACATGCACATATAACATTGTTAATCTCAGCAACCTGAGTCACTTGAAGTTCTGACTCCACCTGAAGATGGGGGGACATTTATACTTAGAGACTAAATGGGTACAACCTTTGCTCAGTTTGAGATCCTACATATTTTGCTCTTTTCTACCATTTGCTATTATTTCCTATAGTTCCTGAACATAAAGGTTTTACTGGTGATGATAGACTTGTGTACTACCATAACAGAAAACACTGCTATTTTCACACTTCGTTCTTGAGAAGTAACTGGAGGAATTATTCTGATTCAGGCAGCAACCTCATTTTCTATATGTGGGTCAAAGTTTCCAAACAAGCTGTGATGCAGAAATGTTGGTGCATTCTTATAACACAAATATTGAATACCATAGATTACACTTCTATGTCTTTGTCTTGAACATCAAACATTATTTATCATCAGGAGAAGTACAATCTATTCAGTCTTCAATACTTTGTTCTCAAGCTAGGGAATTTTGGGGGTCTTTCAGAAACTAACTATGAAAGGCCCTACAATGTTGCTGCATGAGTCTGAACATGCTGATTATCTAAGGTCCTGGACTTGAGTGATGTGTGAGAACAAACACCTAGTCATAATGCAGCTTCTTTATTATACAGTTTACTGTCCCCATTAGGAGTATGACACAACAGCTTTTGGATGGACTAATAGTAATGCTGCCTTCTCTGCCTCTTCCTTGCACTCATTTTCTGCTGATATCTAACAGCTGTATCTGTGTCTTTCTTTGATTGCTGAGGCTTGGAAGACATGTCTTGAGTTCTCACATGACAGCCCCAAGATCTGAGGAAGATTCACTCAGAACACTTTTAGTTGATGATAAGAGGAGGATAACAGTTTCTCTCAACCTAAAACAACAAGTGAATCATTTGATTGCAGGGCATCTAGGATCTGAATTCTTAACACACCTCCTTTAATGGTATGTTCAAATGTGAAGGGAATTCAAGAAACATTTAACTTTCCTTTACAAATGGGCCTTAGATTGCATTAAGTATTAAATGATTTTGTTTTGGTTTATACTTTCCTAGAAAAAGTGTGCAGTGATGGCATAATAGTAAGCACAGCTGCCTCCATAAAATATTCAACCACTTAAAAGACACTAATTAATACATATAGAATAAATACCTGTACATGTTGAGGTTTGTGTGTCTCCTTTCTCTGTTGATTAATAAATAGGCCTTTTGATATTTTTTCAGATTTATAAAAGGTCATGTTTTTTAGTACAGAATACAAGCTCATTGGGAATAATCAACCTCACTGACCTTTCAATAACTATCCAAGTCTAGGTTCTAAAGTTTTAAATTGAACATAATATGTGAAAAGGACTTGTCAGTTGTAGTTAAGTGATTAGTTTGACCAATAAAGAGCATTCTGAAATATATGGGTAAAATCAATATAATCACATTTGCTTTTGTAGTAGGGAGAGAGGGAGTTGAGGTTGATGGTGCCCATTGTTTAGTTTAAGGTGCTAATTTCTTGAATGTATAAATGTCAGCAATAGACTGTGATACCTGTAGTCTACAGGATGCCCACAGATCACTGTCAGGGGCATCTCTGCTTGTACACTGAAGGCCTGGAATCAGCCATAAGCTTAAAAACAGCCTGCTAGCACAAAATCTTGGGTCTCTGTGATAAAACCATGAAACAGATGACTAGAAGCTATTGTAAACAAGCAGTTTTGGTGGATAGTTGCCAGGTTCTAGTCTTAGACCTTGTAGATAAGTAACCTTGATGAATAATACCAACTTAGATAGAGACAATTGAATCATAGGTGTCATCGGAGTCAGAGTGACCTGTCCCTTGAAGCTTCTCCCAGCTGATACTCTGTTCTGGAAGATATCTGTACTCCCCCTAAACACTTATGCTCCTGCATCCTCCCCTTCCCTTACATCCTGCCTTTTTGTGTATATAACTCCTTTGTGAAAAAGTAAAAATTGAGATTTCATCAGCCTATAAACAGATTGCTATTCTTTGCTTTGGTCTGTCCCCCATCTTCTCTTTCAGGTGACCTCCCCAGATCCCTGTTTAATGACCTGCTGGCCAGGACAGATCTCCTTATCCCTGAGGTTAACTCAGAGAACAGCTAACATTCAGAACTGTAAGGCAATTATATTTTCAATCAGTTCAGAAGCTATTCCAATTTAGCAAGAGAAAACCAATTGAAATACAATCTTTGATTTCTCTAAGCCTGTGACTTTCCTTAATACTCCAAGATTTTTTTCCTTGCTACCTCTCTGTTAGACCTAATATTTTTGTGATGAACGAGTAACTTAACAGACCATAAACTACCAACAATCACACGACTAAGTAAGAATAGTGTCAGCATCAGAGGCTTACCAGAATTTCTCCACTTTAGTTTAATACTTCTATTAATGTTTCCACCAATGCACTGAAAAGTGTCTCAGTTCATAACTTTCTTTGTTCTCTTACTATGAAAAGCTCATTACACTGTTACTAGGTAGAAACATGGAATGAGACATAAGCTAAATTTGTGTTCCAAGGCCAAGTTCATTCATACTTAGATAAAGAATAAACTGTCTCTTAAATTCTTGAAGATGTTGTTTGTGTTTTTCTGTTAACTACTGGGACATCCCATAAGGGTGAAGATAACAGAAGTGAAATTAAGAAGACTATTGAGGAGGGGAAGAGGTATATAATAGTGTATTAATAACAAAATATTTTCTCCCTCTTGAGTCAATTCTTCCTTAGCTTCATGCCACATCATTTAGAGAATACTTGCAACTTATTTATTCTGATAATATATACCTGCTACCAAAAGTGCAGAGAATAACAAGTAGTCCCTGAATCATGCTACAAGACCTAATAATGGCTAATTGTCTGAAATCTTCCTTTGGAAAAATCGACAAGAGTTTTTAATTTTGAAATATTTATATCTATTTTTAAAGACAGGACATACATAATCCACAATAAGATAAAAGAGTGATCTCTTTTTACTTTTCTCACAAGTCTGAATCCTAAATATCACAATTACTACTTCCACTTTCAGCTGGTGTTTCCAAACTTGCATAATCTACTGGAAATCACTGAACTATAATACAACTTTCTGGGAAAAGAGGCCATGTTTTAACATTGTAGGCAAGTAGGGTGCCAGTGGAACTAGTGATAGTTGCACTTGCACAGAGTATTTTCAATTTACTATAGATTTGTATTTTTTATAAGCTACATTCAGAATTTGAAAATAAAAATGAGAATTATTAATACATAAAATGAAAAAATATTGGTGAGCATTTAGAAAAATATGGTTATTTCTAAAATAACATTTAAAAGTTGTATTTTTGAATAGCTCAGTTTATATACCAAGATGTTTTGAAGACAAGGAAGCAAAAAACTACAAAGAAAGAAAATGCACATGTAAACACACACATAAATGCATACATAGGCACACACATATATGGATGAGCTATGAGGTCTGACCTGCTCCCCATTTCCCCTGATCTAGCATCTAGTCCATATCTGTACCTGCAATCACAGAAGCCTGCAACAATCAGGGAACACCAGCTCTGCCTACATCCTTGGAGCCCAGCCACTACCAAGAAGTACCAGTGACCAGAAGCCATCAGGAACTTCCAACTCTGCCTGCATGCCTGGAAGCCTGCTGACTTCAAGGACTACCACTGATAACTTTTCCCCAGAGGTCTCCCATCAGGGACTAATGGGCCTGCCAACAATAGAGACAACAAGATGGCTAAGGACAGCATAAGAATACAATCAACAAAAGCCAGAGCAATATGGTACCTCCAGAGCCCAGCCATCTTAACACAGCAAACCCTGGGAATCCCAACTCACTTAAGTCTCATGAAAATTATCATTAATCTAACCTTATGAAGGTGATAGAGGCCTTTAATGAGGAAATAAATAAGACACTTAAGGAAATAAAGGAAAACAAAATCAAACAGGTAAAGAAAGGGAATACAACTGTTCAATATGGGGCGCTGGGCTATGAGAGACAACCAGGCCCCTGGTCGAATGAGCTTTTGAACCCCGGAGACCCCCTGAGACAGAAGGTGTTCAGCTCTGTTCTTGGGCCCCTGGCTCTCTCAGTTTCTACCCTTCACAGTCCCTCTCACAGAAAGAGGTCTGTGACCATCAGGTCAGTAGGAATAGTGCCCCAGTCTCTCTTCACATGCATATGATGCATAACCAAAATCTCAGACGAAGCCAATGGGATTATCTGTTGCTAAAACCTTCACCCACCCCAAACTGTATATATTGAGCTTAATTGAGAAGTAAAGATGCACAAGAATCATCCCGTTGTCCGAGAGCTTCTGTGGTGCATCCTGCCCTCTTCGCCAGCTAGCTGGGAGCACCTCACCTGCTTGAGAGCTGTTAACACTGGGCAAGAGATATGCTCTATTTCCCTGCTACCTAGCCTGCACCTCCCGGCTTAGCAAAGAACTGTAACACTTCAGGGTTCTCCTTTCTCTGCTGCAAAGAGGGCAACAGGCAGCAGTGGACCTTCCCTGCTGACACTGTACCCTGGACCACCTGCGGGCAGGGGCAGTGACAGAGACAATGGCTGTTTGCACCCTGTCCTCTGCCATGCAGGAGATTTTGTGGGACCCCATCTAGAGCTGGATCCGACAGTTCAAGACATGAAAAAGATAATAGAAGCAATAAAGAAGCACAAAAAAAGTATTGAAAATATTTTCAAAGTCAAAAATTTGGAATGTTTTGTCCTCCAGGTGTAATCTTCCAAATTGGGAGACAGTGGACCAAAGATTCTATCTTTTCATCAGTCAAGCCAATACTGATTTCTGGTCAGTCAAAAGTCTACTCTCTCACAGCACTGTGTTCACTTCAGACAATTTCCTCTGAAACACACACATCACCAGCCCATAACACTGTGTGTATAAATTCTCTCTCTCTCTCTCTCTCTCTCTCTCTCTCTCTCTCTCTCTCTCT
>JANHMN010000174.1:0-15330 GCA_030674055.1 Rhabdomys pumilio | reverse complement strand
ATATTAACATTCTAGGTTCACTAATACACACCATTCCATGTTGATTTGTGTGTGTGCATGTGAGCATGTGTGCATGTATGTGAGTGTGTGTGTGTGTGTGTGTGTGTGTGTGTGAGAGAGAGAGAGAGAGAGAGAGAGAGAGAGAGAGAGAGAGAGAGAGAGAAAGAGAGAAAGAGAGAGAGAGAGAGAATTTTTACACACAATGTTACGGGCTGGTGATGTGTGTGTTTCAGAGGAAATTGTCTGAAGTGAACACAGTGCTGTGAGAGAGTAGACTTTTGACTGACCATAAATCAGTATTGGTTTGACTGATGAAAAGATAGAATCTTTGGTCCACTGTCTCCCAATTTGGAAGATTACACCTGGAGGACAAAACATTCCAAATTTTTGACTTTAAAAATGTTTTCAATATTTTTTTTTGTGCTTCTTTATTGCTTCTATTATCATTTTCATGTCTTGAACTGTCAGACCCAGCTCTAGATGGGGTCCCACAAAATCTCCTGTATGGTAGAGGACAGGGTGCAAACAGCCATTGTCTCTGTCACTGCCCCTGCCCGCAGGTGGTCCAGGGTACAGTGTCAGCAGGGAAGGTCCACTGCTGCCTGTCGCCCTCTCGGCAGCAGAGAAAGGAGAACCCTGAAGTGTTCCAGTTCTTTGCACCAGGAGGTGCCCACTAGGTAGCAGGGAAATAGAGCATATCTCTTGCCCAGTGTTAACAGCTCTCAAGCAGGTGAGGTGCTCCCAGCTAGCTGGTGAAGATGGGAGGATCCACCACAGAAGCTCTCGGACAACGGGATGATTCTTGTGCACCTTTACTTCTCAATTAAGCTCAATATATACAGTTTGGGGTGGGTGAAGATTTTAGCAACAGATAATCCCATTGGCTTGGTCTGAGATTTTGGTTATGCTTCATATGCATTCGAGGAGAGCCTGAGGCACTATTCCTAGTGACTTGATGGTCACAGACCTCTTTCTGTGAGAGGGACTGTAAAGGGCAGAAGCTGAGAGAGCCAGGGGCCCAGGAACAGAGCTGAACACCTTCCGTCCCAGGGGCTCTCCAGGGTTCAAAAGCTCATTTAACCAGGGGCCTGGTTGTCTCTCATAGCTCAGCCCCACATTGAACAGTTGTATTCCCTTTCTTTACCTGTTTGATTGTGTTTTCCTTTATTTCCTTAAGTGTCTTATTTGTTTCCTCATTAAAGGCCTCTATCACCTTCATAAGGTTAGATTAAAGATAATTTTCATGAGACTTAAGTGAGTTAGGATTCCCAGGGTTTGCTGTGTTAAGATGGCTGGGCTCTGGAGGTACCATATTGCTCTGGCTTTTGTTGATTGTATTCTTATGCTGTCCTTAGCCATCTGGTTGTCTCTATTGTTGGCAGGCCTATTAGTCCCTGATGGGAGACCTCTGGGGAAGAGTTATCAGTGGTAGTCCTTGAAGTCAGCAAGCTTCCAGGTGTGAAAGCAGAGTTGGAAGTTCCTGAGGGCTTCTGGTCACTGGTACTTCTTGGTAGTGGCTGGGCTCCAAGGATGCAGGCAGAGCTGGTGTTCCCTGATTGTTGCAGGCTTCTGTGATTGCAGGTAGAAGTATGGACTAGACGCTAGATCAGCGGGAAGGGGGAGCAGGTCAGACCTCATAGCTCATCCATGTATGTGTGTGCCTATATATGCATTTATGTGTGTGTTTACATGTGCATTTTCTTTCTTTGTAGTTTTTTGCTTCCTTGTCTTAATAAACATCTTGATATATAAACTGAGCTATTCAAAAATACAACTTTTAAATGTTGTTTAGAAATAACCATATTTTTCTAAATGCTCACCAATATTTTGTCATTTTATGTATTAATAATTCTCATTTTAATTTTCAAATTCTGAATGTAGCTTATAAATAATACAAATCTATAGTAAACTGAAAATACTCTGTGCAAGTGCAACTATCACTAGTTCCACTGGCTCCCTACTTGCCTACAATGTTAAAACATGGCCTCTTTTCCCAGAAAGTTGTATTATAGTTCAGTGATTTCCAGTAGTTTGTGCAAGTTTGGAAACACCAGCTTAAAGTGGAAGTAGTAATTGTGATATTTAGGATTCAGACTTGTGAGAAAAGTAAAAAGAAATCACCCTTTTATCTTATTGTGGATTATATATGTCCTGTCTTTAAAAAATAGATAAAAATATTTCAAAATTAAAAACTCCTGTCAATTTTTCCAAAGGAAGATTTCAGACAATTAGCCATTTTTAGGTCTTTTAGCATTATTCAGGGACTACTTGTTATTCCCTGCACTTTTGGTAGCAGATAAATTTTATAAGAATAAATAAGTTGCAAGTATGCTCTAAATGATGTGGCATGAAGCTAAGGAAGAATTGACTCAAGAGGGAGAAAATATTTTGTTATTCATACACTATTATTTACCTCTTCCCTTCATCCCTATTCTTCTTAATTTCACTTCCGTTATCTTTACCCTCATGGGATGTCCCAGTAGTTAACAGAAAAACACAAAGAACATCTTCAAGAATTTAAGAGACAGTTTATTCTTTATCTAAGTATGAATGACCTTGGCCTTGGAACAGAAATTTAGGTTATGTCTCATTCTATGTTTCTACCTAGTAACAGTCTAATGAACTTTTCTTAGTAAGAGAACAAAGAAAGTTATGAACTGAGACACTTTTCAGTGCATTGGTGGAAACATTAATAGAAGAATTAAACTAAAGTGGAGAAATGCTGGTAAGCCTCTGATGCTGACACTATTCTTACTTAGTCGTGTGATTGTTGGTAGTTTATGGTCTGTTAAGTTGCTCGTTCATCACAAAGATATTAGGTCGAACAGAGAGGTAGCAAGGAAAAAAATCTTGGAGTATTAAGGAAAGCCACAGGCTTAGAGAAATCAAAGATTGTATTTCAATTGGTTTTCTCTTGCTAAATTGAAATAGCTTCTGAACTGATTGAAAATATAATTGCCTTACAGTTCTGAATGTTAGCTGTTCTCTGAGTTAACCTCAGGGATAAGGAGATCTGTCCTGGCCAGCAGGGCATTAAACAGGGATCTGGGGAGGTCACCTGAAAGAGAAGATGGGGGACAGACCAAAGCAAAGAATAGCAACCTGTCTATAGGCTGATCAAATCTCAATTTTTACTCATTCACACAGGGGTTATATACACAAAAAGGCAGGATGTAAGGGAAGGGGAGGATGCAGGAGCATAAGTGTTTAGGGAGAGTACAGATATCTTCCAGAACAGAGTATCAGCTGGGTGAAGCTTCAGGGGACAGGTCACTCTGACTCCAATGACACCTATGATTCACTTGTCTCTATCTAAGTTGGTATTATCTATCAAGGTTACTTATCTACAAGGTCTAAGACTAGAGCCTGGCATCTATTCACCAAAACTGCTTGTTTACAATAGCTTCTAGTCATCTGTTTCATGGTTTTGTCACAGAGACCCAAGACTTTGTGCTAGCAGGCTGTTTTTAAGCTTATGGCTGATTCCAGGCCTTCAGTGTACAAGCAGAGGTGCCCCTGACAGAGATCTGTGGGCATTCTCTAGACTACAGGTATCACAGTCTAATGCTGACAATTATACATTCAAGAAATTAGCACCTAAACCTAAACAATGGGCATCATCAACCTCAACTCCCTCTCTCCCTACTACAAAAGCAAATGTGATTATATTGATTTTACCCATATATTTCAGAATGCTCTTTTCATGTCAAACTGATCACTTAACTACAACAGACAAGTCCTTTTCACGTATTAAGTTCAATTTAAAACTTTAGAACCTAGACTTGGATAGTTATTGAAAGGTCAGTGAGGTTGATTATTCCGAATTAGCTTGTATTCTGTACTAAAAAACATGACCTTTTATAAGTCTGAAAAAATATCAAAAGGCCTATTTATTAATAAACAGAGAAAGGAGACACACAAACCTCAACACGTACAGGAATTCATTCCATATATGTGAATTAGTGTCTTTTAAGTGGTAGAATATTTTATGGAGGCAGCTGTGCTTACTGTTATTCCATCAATGCACACTTTTTCTAGGAAAGTATAAACCAAAACAAAATCATTTAATACTTACTGCAATCTAAGGCCCATTTGTAAAGGAAAGTTAAATGTTTCTTGAATTCCCTTTGTATTTGCACATACCATTAAAGGAGGTGTGGTAAGTATTCAGATCCTAGATGCCCTGCAATCAAATGATTCACTTGTTGTTTCAGGTTGAGAGAAACTGTTATCCTCCTCTTATCATCAACTAAACGTGTTCTGAGTGAATCTTCCTCAGATCCTGGGGCTGTCATGTGAGAACTCAAGACATGTCTTCCAAGCCTCAGCAATCAAAGAAAGACAGAGATACAGCTGTTAGATATCAGCAGAAAGTGAGTGCAAGGAAGAGGCAGAGAAGGCAGCATTACTATTAGTCCATCCAAAAGCTGTTGTGTCATACTCCTAATGGGGACAGTAAACTGTGTAATAAAGAAGCTGCCTCATGACTAGGTGTTTGTTCTCACACGTCACTCAAGTCCAGGCCCTTAGGTAATCAGCGTGTTCAGACTCACGCTGCAACATTGTAGGGCCTTTCATAGTTAGTTTCTGAAAGACCCCAAAAATTCCCTAGCTTGAGAACAAGATATTGAAGACTTAATAGATTGTACTTCTCCTGATGATGAATAATGTTGGATGTTCAAGACAAAGACATAGAAGTGTAATCTATGGTATTCAATATTTGTGTTATAAGAATGCACCAGCATTTCTGCATCATAGCTTGTTTGGAAACTTTGACCCACATATAGAATATGAGGTTGCTGCCTTAATCAGAATAATTCCTCCAGTTACTTCTCAAGAACGAAGTGTGAAAATAGCAGTGTTTTCTGTTATGGTAGTACTCAAGTCTATCATCACCAGTAAAACCTTTATGTTCAGGAACTATGGGAAATAATAGCAAATGGTAGAAAAGAGCAAAATATGTAGGATCTCAAACTGAGCAAAGGTTGTACCCATTTAGTCTCTAAGTATAAATGTCCCCCCATCTTCAGGTGGAGTCAGAACTTCAAGTGACTCAGGTTGCTGAGATTAACAATGTTATATGTGCATGTTCTGTGTTTTTCCTCTCTTTAATGTGTAGTTAGCAAAGTTAAAACTGTAAAATCTTATGTTTTAATTCAGTAAAAATGGTTATGATAAATTGTCCTTTTAATTTCAAGAAATGTCTACTCCAAATATTTCACAAGGGGATCACATACTATTTTTTAAATTAATCTGAATTATTTGATTGAGCTAAAGTCCAATAGTTTCCTTTCTGTTGTATATTCCCTGACAGCAGGATATTCTGCTATATTACCCCAGTATATCTTTGAAATATATTATTCAAAATAGAGAGTACCTAGATTAGAAATGTGATCTATTATTTTAAATTGTTGAAAAGAAATTCATTCTCTTGAGACATACAAGTGGTTTGACCTCAGGTGTCTGGGGAGATTACGCTTGGGCTAAGTTATGAGATGAGTAAGTCCTGCAACTGTACCCAGCAATATCGGGTTCCCAAAGGATTGCATGCTTGGGGACTTTTTCATATATCAGTCATAAATATACTGTGTCATTTTCATTGCAGCCAGGATTTAGCATGGACATGAGGGCCACTGCTCAGTGTCTTGGTTTCTTGTTGCTCTGATTTCCAGGTAAAATGAGCTAAAATGGGAATTTCACTGTGGTTAGTGTTGACTGACATTTGGGGGATGTCATCTTTTATAATGCATAACTATGTGAATACTCATTATGTCCCCACTTCTAGGTGCCAGATGTGACATCCAGATGACTCAGTCTCCATTCTCCATGCCTGTCTTTCTGGGAGACAAAGTCACTATTACTTGCCAGGCAAGTCAGGACATTGGGAATAATTTAAATTGGTTCCAGGAGAAGAGAGAGAAATCTCTGAAGAATCTGATATATGGTGCCATCAACTTGGCAGACGGGGTCCCATCAAGATTCAGTGGCAGTAGGTCTGGGTCAGATTATTTTCTCAGCATCAGCAGCTTGGAGTCTGAAAATATGGAAATCTATTACTGTCTACAGTCTGCTGAGTATCCTCTCACAGTGATACAAGTCATAACATAAACTCCATGGAAGCAGAAGTGAGAGGCCTGGCTACCCCAGCTGCTTCTCCTCAAGAATCACCCTCTAAGATATCATTAGCAGAGTGTAGCCCGCGCGATATCCCTGCCCACAGGAACTCACATGAACATGCAGGATTCTTTCATGGCATGGTTTATTTTCCCATCATGGCTGAGAGAGAGAGATTTGAACTTGCCGCACCTGTATATATAACCTTTGGGGTGGACAATTATGATTGGCTGCTTGTTCAAATTCCCAGGTTCCCCTGCACTGTACATGCGCAGTTTGATGGAGGATATGACGTCGGAAATTAGGTGTACCCAAGACGCTGCTCATGTGCGGTTTGTTACCTCACGCACACAGGCATCAGCAAGGACAGTCTCCTATATCAGTCCACTTTAGTTTATAAAATATGACCGTATGGCTGTCTGGTACGTCTCTGAATTATCTCTCTTGTAGAGGAAGGTAGAGGTCTAGTCCCTTGTGTAGAATGTTGGGATATTGTAAAGAATTTCCACCCTGGTCGTTGAGTCCATGAGTGTACTTTTATCTACCCATCCCATTCCCTTTGACAGGGAGAGGATTTTGGCAATTCGACCTCTGTGCAACTAGACATGCCTTCGAGGAATCTATCTCTGAGGAACATCCCCTGTATATCACAGTATACACTCTACCCAGAGATGTGCAGAGCGCAGGCTTTTGTCTCACTGACCCAGTGCAATGGGTAGAACCCGTGGAGTGCATCAGCTGAGAACTCAAGCGCTAGCTACTTTGTAGCACAGACAGCCAGACTTTAGGGGAGGGACTATGTCCTAAAGCAGCAGGTACTTGGGCAATTATCGCCTAATCACACTTCTGTTGGGTTTTTTGAGTTTGCAGACCAACCAATAATGTGTCCACAGCCTAGGGTTATACCAAGCAGGCCTGTTCCTCTCCACACCTCTCCTTATGCTTTATTAAAAAGGCTCCCTTTTATCTTTATTAATAGCAGGCCTATTCCCATCCATTTTTAAAGGAAGGAGAAGGTCGAAGATCTCTCAGCTTTTCCTTGAACTCTAGGGTCCAGTTCTGTAGTAAAACCTAGAAAAAGGGGGAATCTCCATCTCAGCTCCGCCTGTCCCACCGTCAGCAGTGTCAGCCAAAATATCACCGTCATCAGGAGGGTCTTCATCTCTCTGGGCAGGATCAGGCTGAGACTCCAAGATTCTTCATGTTAGGCGTTCCAGCAGCCAGAATGGACTGTCTTCCTCCTGCAGAAACACACAAACAGCTCCCCGGGATCTTATTAAAATAGGATCCGGGCCTTTCCATTGTCCAGTCAGAGCATCCTTCCACTTGACCATCTCTTTTGGCCTGTCAGGTTTTAAACAATGACGGTCAGTTGCCGTGTGGCCTTGGCTGTCTAGATTTAAAAAATTAAGGGTGAAAAGTACTATAGAAACGGTGACTCGTGGCACTGAGGGTAGAGCTTCCTCGACTCCCCCTTTTTGCTTTATTAAATAGGACTTAAAGGTGTAATGAGCCCGCTCTATAATACCTTGTAATCTTGTATTAACACAATTACAATTTTATAATAGGATGTTTTAAACTTTACTTGTAGATGTAGAAGGATGAATCCACATTAATTTTTTTTTTGTCAAAGGGCTGTTATGGGCATATGAGTAGTAATAACACAAACAGCCAACAATTTATTAGTTTATATAATTGATTTGTTGTTAACTAACAGTTTACTCTACTTTCAATAAAGCTATCTCTCATTTACAGTTAATTGTCAAAAGGAATTAGGACTTGTATCTCTTTGATAATATCAAACAGAGGGTTAAATCCTCCTATGGTAAGCTTAAGATGAGGTTTTAGCCAATTAATATCTCTTAATAACTTTTAAAACCATTTTCTTGTTGTATATATACTTACAATCCAGCAGAGGGCGCTAGATATCACCACCAATGGTTGTGAGCCACCACGTGGTTGCTGGGAATTCAATCTTTATATTTTTATAAGTCTAGCCTTTAATGGCTGAGCAATCTCTCCAGCCCCAACTATCTATTTTTATTATAATTTTCTATGTCACAACCTGTTTAGGATATAACTGAGGTCTCAAATATTGAAAGGATAGTGCCTTTGAATCCTTTTTGGAGTGACAAGTACTCCAAAGCGTTTTTAAAGCTCGTTATATTGGAGCAAAGGCTTGTAGAAAAACTTCTTTAGAGAAATCCGCTAACAAGGTATTACACAATGAATATACACTAAAAGATTTAAACTCTTAATTTTTAGTATCAAAATAACAACAATATATATATATATATATTATAAACAAAATAATAACAATATTTATATATATATATAATGTAAAGCAATTAATCATTTTTCAGGGCAAATATTTCTAATGATATCACTTCATGGGCTCTTAAAATTTATGAATTTACCAAATGTAAACCTCTCACCTTTTCCAGAAAAGTAAAGGAATGGTATAAAACATCTTTAATATCTACAATAATTCTATATGTTTTTACTGGAATGGCAGCTGGAGTAAGCAAGTTAGGCTGTAATGCCCCATTAATTTCATAAATCTTAAGTTTGAACTTTCTTTTGGACTAATTTAATAGCCAATCTTTTTTAGTTGAGTGAGAGTATCAGATAAAAGCCAATCTTGTCCTCTAAATATTGTTATATATATTGGAGGAACCAAAACATCTCATTTTTAACAACTTTGGAAGAAGCGGATGTAAAAGGAATTGAAACAAACTGAACAATTTTTTGTCAGCAGGTAACTCATGGAGGGAAATAGGCATAATTTTAATGTCTCCAGTATAATCATAACTCTTGGCCCACAGACTGTTTTAAAAGTCTTTGGCTCTTAGATCTACCCCTCCTCCAGCAAGAAACAAGCAAGGCAAAAGACAAATTTTGCACCCATTTCTAGGATCTGGTCGTGAAGACCCAGGATAAAAGAAAAGCTTAGCACCTGAGATTTTGCAGAGCTCAGTCTGCATAGTCTTAATGCGAATGTAAATGTTCTTAACCTCTGGCCTGTTTTCTGAGGCCTAGCCTTTTGTTGGCCTGAATTGCACTGTAAATTTTTTCTTTTTTAACTTAGATTTAAACCTTAAAAGATATGCGTATCTTTTTTCTATAAACATGGGCAAATCAAAATTTCTCAAACTCACGATTGAACTACCAACTGTAGCCAATGGAATATTGGCTGTTTAACTATGTTTTTACGTTTCTTTTTCAACATTAGAGCATAACCATAATTTTAAGAAACAAAACCAATTTTTAAACTATCTATTTTCTCTAAAATTAACACCAAGAAGATTACCTTTATGTTACAAAGTCTTGTTGTCAATTCTTATATATGAATGCACGATAGTGCAGCTTTTAATATCTCACTAAAGAGACATTGTTCTTAAATTGTTCTTAATATCTCACTAAAAAGACATTGTTCTTATCTTTACACATCTGGTTTCTGAATGTCTCCAACCCTGAGTTACCAATCTTAAGCCAACCTTTGTTGCCAAGGTTTTAAAAAAATTTTTAATCATACTCAATGACCTATAGGCTGAAAATCTATAACCAAGACATGAAGAATATATTTATACCTTAAAACTAATTAGAAACAAGAATGAAGGGACAACACTTCTTATATATTTGGACCAAACAAAATTTCTCGCTTTTTCTAGTTGTAATTTTAAGAAAGAAGCACCTTGTTACAGAGATTTTTCTAAGTGAAACTGTAGAGTGAAAAATTATAAAGACCATCCTACAAAATATATACAGACTCACCAGCTCCAGGAAGGCGGAACTGAACGTAGGCTTTTGGGCCTTTACTGCCCCGATACATTCCTCAAGCCTCAGGGAAGAAAATCCACCTGTGGGTGGGGTAGGCCCAAAGCAGGAAGACATATTCTTTATACAAATGCATCAAGGAGGCCTCTCGTGTGTCCGTGGGTGAGCACCGGTCCAGATTGGAGGTAGGGTCCTTCAAAACCACTCTTAGCTTCCTTATTGAATCTAAGAACTTGTTGTTCCCTTTAAAAGCAGCTTATACCGACAATTAGCTGTTAGGAAGGTTTTTTTTTAGCTCAGCTCAACTCTAGCTACAGGTGTTAAACTTATCAGCCGCTGCTTGGCATTTTAAAACTGCCTTTGAAAACCAAGTTAAACTCGAGCAAGGGTTGAATCAAGCAATTTAAACGATCTTTTGAACATTAAACATAGAACACCATAAGACATAGAACACCAATCATTCATACAATGAGACACGTGGACAAGGACACACACTGAGACACATGGACATTGGCGCGCCAAGGGACAAACATTACGGAGGATCTTTTCCAAAATGAGTAACAGCTGGTTTTAGCCCACAAATGGCGAGATGAGCGAATGTATCTGGATACCATTTAATAATCTTTGTAGGGGATGCACCAAAAATCTTGTCTGTCGCTTTAAAAATCCTGCCTGCCGTTTTAAAATCTTGCCTGCCTCTGCCTTTCAAGTGTTAGGATTAAAGGCGTACGCCACCACTGCCCAGCGGTCTTCCTCTGAAAGGAAGGAATCTGAGCAGCTTGTCCGCATAAGGCGGAAGAGTGTTGGGGGCAGTAAGCTGGGAGCACGCGGCTGGCTGAGAAGCCACGCGATTCTCGTCTCCTGCCTTTTCCTGCTCTCTATCTTGTCATGCCCGCTGCCTGTCTGCATGGTATCTTTTCTTCTCACAAAACTCTCCCAGGGCATTCTTTCCCCATATTCTCTCTCCCGCAGACCGAAGGTCTTTGGGAGGGCCTGTACTTTCTCGCGAGTCTTTCCTATTTTCTTCATGAGTAGCTAGCCTTTTTCTCAACTCTGTTTTTGATAGTCTGCCTCCTGGCTCCTCTAACACTTCCTGACCTGCCACGATCTTCAAGTGGTTTTTCCCCTCCCGTAAAACCAAAAGGAAGAATGTAAGCACTACCGAACCTCCTATCCCTTGGGGGGAAACCTGAAACAGTTCCAGACCAAACATGTCTCTCAGAGTTTACCTTATTGCCACCACGCTTCTGAATCCACTCCGCAAGCGGAGCTCCCTCCCTCAGTGTGGTGATGTCAGATTCCCAGGTTTCGGCACCAGTTGTAGCCCACGCGATATCCCTGCCCGCAGGAACTCACACGAACACACAGGATTCTTTCGCGGGACGGTTTATTTTCCCATCATGTCTGAGAGAGAGAGATTTGAACTTGCCACACCTATATATATAACCTTTGGGGTGGACAATTATGATTGGCTGCTTGTTCAAATTCCCAGGTTCCCCTGCACTGTACATGCGCAGTTCGATGGAGGATATGACTTCGGAAATTAGGCGTACCCAAGACGCTGCGCATGCGCGGTGGGTTACCTCACGCACACAGGCGTCAACAATGACAACCTCCTACAGCAGAGTTTGTCAGTACACATCAGTACACAAAGAAGGAAACACTTGAGAAAATCCATTAATTAAAGCCTTGGGGATATCCCAATTAAAGCACAATCAATAAAATGAAGAGAAATCTGAATTTTACCATGGGTGGGGATCAAAGATACTTAAAAATTACTGAATACCCCGAATTATTTACTTTCAGATTCATAGCAGTAAAATTTTGAAGCAAAATAAGATTAAGGGGGCTTCTGTAGAAAGGTAGATATTTAGAGATTTCTGCCTTGTGACACCATGGATGACCAAGGACAGTTGACTTTAAAAGAATATTGGAAATCTTGGAAGAGGTTGTAGGAAGGGTTAGAGAGATGGCAACACAGTTAGAAGCATTGGTTGATATTGCAGAGAATAGTGGTTCAGTTCTTAGCATGCACTTGGTAGTTCACAACCATTTAAAACTCCAGTTTTATGGAATCTGTTGACTTCTTTTGATTTTCCTGGGCACAGGCATGCACTTTTTCATGTATAAATGCAAGTAAAACTACTCTTATTCATAAATTTAAATAAAAGCAACCTTAAAAACTAAGAAAGCAGATTAGCAAGAAAGGATGAAAGATTATAAGAGTAGAAAGTGGGAACCAACCTATGACTCAAGCAAGAGCTCTATGGGTAAGACACAGTGATGGGATCACCACAGGCTAAATCAGACAGCTCTGCATTCCTACCCACAGAAAAAGCCTAGAGTGCTTATAATCCTTAACACCGTTGATGACATTTAATATTTTAGTGATTCTTCTTGCATGGCAGGCTGGCATTTAAGGAGAAGCCTATTCTATCACAAAATATATCAGAGACCAGGCTAGTCTGTAGACCTAGAAACAAGAAACAAAAACAGATTAGGGTGCCAGAAGCAAACTCCACAGTTATACTCTTGAACACATGATATTAACCAAAAGCAGCATAACAGAATTTTGAGTTCTTTCTCCATGTGAACTTGAGTTTTATTCTAGGTAATAAATAAGGATCTATTTACATTCTTCTACCTACAGATATCAAATTGGACAAGCACCATTTGTTAAATATGCTTCCTATAGTGTATTTTTGGCTACTTTAACAAAACCCAGGGCATTTGCACTTATGTCTGCATCCATTTGTTGAAATTACAGTCAAAACTGACTCTACTGAGTATCTTTAATCCACCATCATAGTCCTTAGTTACTATCTCCAAATGAAACTAGGGAATTGACGGTTATAAAAACATACTACTTTGAGTTATTAAGAGAGTATATCTAGTTTTTGTTCACCTTGATGGAATCCTCTGTGAAGTTGTATTCCATCGATTTATATATGTATCATAAAGGGTTAAGTGGGGAAAAATTCTTGCTCAAAGCTAACAAGAATGCAACATATTTAATTTTCATTATTGAGGAAAACTATGACTGGGAATAGGATTCATAAAACTTAATGGGGTAAAAATGTGAAGCTTTTTCTGTTTATTTTTTTTATCCTCCACAAAGAGCCTTTCTCTTAAGAAGCCTTCCTTACTAGTTGTGTATAGGATACAAGTGATAACTCTGAGGGTAGTTATATATTGTTTTCTACTGTGATAAAATCATTGATCATAAGCAACTTGAAGAGAAAAGGAGGTCAGTTTACAGTTCTACCTCACAAGAAGTTAACTTAGGGCAGGGCCTCCAGCAGGGCAGGTTCAAAGAGACAGAAACTGAAGCACAAGCCATAAGGATGGCTGCTTATTGGCTTATTTTTTATGGTTTGCTCTGCTTGATTTCTTAAGCCTTCAGGACCTCATGCCCAGTTTGTGGCATTTTTAGAATCATGCTGGCCCTTAGCACATTTATTATTAATCAAGATAATTCCCTTCACAGACTTGCCTGCCCCAAAGCCAAACAACTTGATGGTTTCCCTAGACCGATGTTGCAGAGAGGACTAACTACCATCAGTTGTATTTTTTTCATGTGTGTGCATTGGAATGAACATGCCTAAATATACATACATACAAACACATAACAAACAAATAAATGTATAAATATGTTCTTACTGACCTTTTCCTCCTCTTTCTAGGAAATACAGAATATAAGTTTGCTTTCATTCAACATAATCTCATATTCTGTTCATTCTATTTTCTTTTCATTTATTGTATACTCTGAGAATTTAAAGACATAAATAATGGTTATATTGTATTTTCTTTACAGTCCCATTTCTCCTCTTCCATTTAACACTGAAACTCTTACTCTTAACATCCACTTTACTTTAACTGCAATTTTTTTATTTGACTCAATGACTTAATTTTCTTTGCTTTCATGAACATGAATTAGGCCTGCACTATCCTGGTGCATCAAGTTTCTGAAGGGCAGGGTACATCCTTCACCACTTAGGCCAGACAAGGCATACAAGTTAGGGGAATACATTTCTCTGATAGGCAACAACTTTAGGGACATCATCTGTTTCAGTTTTGGAGGGAATCACATAAAGACTAAGCTGAAGATTGAGGTGTACAGTTCTTACATATTGCCTGGACCCTCAGTTCAGCCAGTGTGTGCTTTTTGGTTGCTGATTTAATCTCAGAAACTTCCCAAAGTTACAGGTTAGTTGAGTCTATTGTTAATTCCTGAAGAGGTCCAATCCCTTGCAGGGGCTCTCCACCCTGCCTTGTACTTTCCCATAAGAGTCCCCAAGCTCTGTCCAATATTTGACTGTGAGTCTCTGCATCTGTTTCACTCAAGTGCTGGGTGGAGTCTCTCAGAGAACAGTTGTGGTAATCTAGACTTCACTTGGTCTGTGTATGACTCCAGGGAAGAGAGTCACCATCAACTGCCATGCTCTGAGGACAATGCCATACATATGCACTTGTACCAACAAAAACCAAGCCAGACTCTGATTAAGTTTGGTACTGATCCTATATCTGAAATCCTCCCAAGGTTCTGTGGTAGCAGCTCACAGAAAAGTTTTACCCTCAACATCAACATCGTGGATTCATAAGATTATGGCACAGAGTTATCAAATCAACCGAGTTATAATTCCCCACTTTTGGTAATACAGATCATAATATAAACCAACCAGGGAAAGTAGAAATGTGAGGCTGAGCTGCCCATCTGTCTCTGATTGGACATTTAAGTGGTTGTAAGCATTTTTGAGGTACAAGTAGGCTTAAAGTTTATGGGCACATTTAGCTAAGAAAACCCCAGTTACTCCCTTCCAGGTGAACTGAATTTATTCCACATCACCTACATAACCTACACAATCACATACCTGACAATGACTTTTTTTTATATAATAAGCACCATTCATTCCACTGAGTCACACCACAGAACAAAGGCATTTAAGCCTGAATGAAGATATTAAGTGGTTTTAATTTTTTAACCTTCTCAAGTGCAATTTGAACAGTGTTCTAATTTATATAAAGAAATCTGCTTTTTTTTTTTCTTTTTTCCCATCAGACTCCACAACAGAGTTCGACGGGATTCGAACCAGCACAGGAAGGGGCGCGCCTGCCCTCTGCCCACGGTGGACGCACAGGGAGGGGAAATTGGGAAAGGGGATGGCATCTGAAATGTAAATCAAGTATCCAATAAAAAAAAAAAGAAAAAAAGAGAAATCTGCTCTAGGCACACAGAGGTCAGTGCTAAAACACATCATATTTTTAAACCGAGTAAACTGCTTTTATCAGTAAATTCACATTTGTTTTTATGACTTTCATGAACTCTCCAATGTAGCTCAGAATAAAATGTTCAAATATTTTACACAGTTAGCACAGTGACTCATTTATGGAAAAAAAATTATAATAAGAAACTATCAAGTTCCATGTGGGACCTGAAGT
>JANHMN010000173.1:0-30816 GCA_030674055.1 Rhabdomys pumilio | reverse complement strand
TCTCTCTCTCTCTCTCTCTCTCTCTCTCTCTCTCTCTCTCTCTCTCTCCATACACACACACACACACACACACACACACACACACACACACTGCTACTGCTCTAATGCCATGCCTGCCTGCCTGCCTGCCGTCATTATTACCACCATCATTGTGGTCATAGACTAAACCTCCTGGAACTGTGAGCCCCAAATCAGATGTTTTCTTTTATAAGTTGCCTTGGCCATGGTATTTTGTGACAGCAATAGAAAAGAAACTAAGACATTCCTAAAGATCAGGGTGTGGCTTGTCACATGTTGGGCTTTGCAAAAGCAGACACTGAGGTGGAATTTAAGGTGTGAATTGATGTTTAGAGATTAATTGCTGTGAAAAGAAAGAGTGAGGAGCCAGATGAAGCAAAAAAAAAAAAAAAAGCTGAATTTCAATAACAGCTCAATGAGGCCTGGGCCAATTCCACAGGACAGTGTTGGTGAGTGTTGCCACCTGTTTCACAGTGGGAAGACAAAAGCAGAGCTTCATACACTGTCTCCTTCAATTCCTGGATGGGGTTTGTTTCGATTGTTAACTACACACCCCTTCCATATACTCACCAGAATCTCTGGGTTTGAGCTTGGTTACCAAGCACCACCAGTACTTCTTCTACAAGGTCCACTTGAGAATCCAGCAGAGGATGGGTTAGCAAAGGACGTGGATCACACTCCTCAGGGCTAGATGCAGCGCTCTCGCTGTTACAAACAGGAGGAAGAAATGTTCCTCTCAGCACTTGCCCCTGTAAGACTCAGATGACAGAAATAGTAAGCTCAGTAAGAAAAAAACCTGTGGCATATGCCATAAGGATATGTGTAAGAGACTTTTCTTGAACATACCAGATTGTCACGATCACTTGGAGTGCATCATCCATTAAGCACTGAGGACACACAATAAAGAAAGGACTATTAGAGTAGAACTCTGAGGAACAGAAATAATGTGGCCTTTCTCAGCATCTAGAGATAGAATTCAGGAGATGCACACACTGCAAAAGGAAAAACAGCATAATCATCTAAAGCAGTGGTTCTCAATCCTCCTATAGCTGAGACCCTTTAATACATGTCTCAGTTATGGTTTTACTGCTGTGAACAGACACTATGACCAAGGCAACTCTTATAAGGACATTTAATTGGGGCTGGCTTCCAGGTTCAGAGGTTCCGTCTATTATCATTAAGGTAGAAACATGATCGTGTCCAGGTAGGCATGGTGCAGGAGGAGCTGAGAGTTCTACATCTTCATCTGAAGGCTGCTGGGAGAAGACTGGCTTCTAGGCATCTAGGATGAGGGTCTCAAAGCCCACCTTCCACAGTGACACACCTACTCCAACAAGGCTACACCTCCCAACAGTGCCACTCCCTGGGCCAAGCATATACAAACCATCACAATACAGTTCCTTATGTTGTGGTGACCCCCAACCATAACATTTTCGTTGCTACTCTATAACCGTAAATTTGCTACTGTTATAAATCATACTGTCTGATATGCAGGATATCTGATATTCGACCACCATGAAAGGGTCCTTCAATCCCTAAAGGCATCGTGACCTACAGGTTGAGAACCACTGCTCCAACCAAAATCTGGGACTTCCTTAAATCATGAAAATTGGCTTAAACCTCAGCAGACTTAGTAAATACCTGAATCACCATCACTAATCGAACCCATTTTTGTGTTTTTCAAGATTATTTTTGTTGTTGTTTTGTTTTGTTTTGGAGACAGGATCTCACTATGTAGTTCTGGCTGTCATGGAACTATGATATAGTCTATGCTGGACTATAGATCAGGCTGTCCTTGAACTCACATAGATCCACTTGCCTCGGACTCCCTAGTGCTGGAATTGCCACACTCAGTTTTGTGGTTTTATATCACAATTACTATTACTGTGGATCTCCTGAAACATGGTTTGTGTTGCCCAGTCCTTTAGGACTATTACTCTCTCGTGTTTTAATTGTTTAATCATCATATAGTGTATTCGCTATCATTATAACCTTTTCCAAGGAAATATGTTCATGTGCTTCTTCGTCACCTCGTCTCCTACATCCCTTGCTAACAATGTTTCTCCTTCTATGTCCCTCCAACCTGCTCTGTTTTTTCTCGTGTCCCATCTGTCCTTTGCCCAACTCACCTTCCTTCCTCATCCCTAGTATTACCCTCTCTTGGTCTCCTAAACTTGTTGACTTTATCCACATTTATACCTGTTTACTTATATGCCTTTTGTTCCGTGCCCCGAATTGAACCCGTAGCCTCATGCTGGCAAGCACTTTAATACTGGACTACATTAACAAGGCTTGATCTGTTACGTTCTAGATTCTCCTTCAGCTCTTGGTATTTAATATGTTAGCAGAGAAGCACAGTCGCTATTATATCACACATTTTTTGAGATGAGTTTCTCTATGTAGCCCTCACTGACCTAGAACTTGCTATGTAGATATAGTGATTTGAATGAGAATGCCCCCCCATAGGCTCATATATTCAAGTGCTTGGTCTCCAGGTGGGAGGAGGAGGATTAGGAGGCGTGGCCTCATTGGAGGATGTCCACTTGGGGTGGGTTTTGAAGTTCCAAAGCTCGCACCATTCTTAGTTCACTGTCTCTGCCTCATGCTTGTAAATCAGATGTAAACTGTCAGCTACTGCTCCAGTGCCATGCCTGCCTGTCATGCTCCCCTGCCCCATGATGGTCATGGGATTACCCTCTAAAAGTGTACGCCCCATTAAATGCTCTTGTCTATAAGTTGCCTTGGTCACGATGTTTTGTCATGGTAACAGAAAAGTAATTAAGATAGTTGTTCAATCTGATATTGAATTTGTAATAACCCTCTGCTCCTGTCTCCTAAGTGCTTCAATTATAGACATGAGTCATCATACCTGCCCCTTAAATCACATATTTTTAATTAAATATTCTTCTGGGGAGACAAGATCTTTCTACATAGCCCTATTGTCCTGGAACTCTATGTAGGCTGGCCTCTAACTCATAGAGATCCACCTTCTGCCTCTGCCTCCTGAGTGTTTTAAAAGTGTGTGCCATGGTGCCTGGTGTTCTTATTAAAAATTTATATAGTTGGGGCTGGAGAAATGGCTCAGCGGTTAAGAGCACTGACTTTTCATCTAATAGACACAGGTTGAATTACCAGCACCCCCACAGGCGGCTTATCACCGCGACTCCAGTTCCAAGGAATCCGATACCTTCACACAGATATATATGCAGGTAAAACACCCATACATATAGAATTTAAAAAAATAGCTGAGCAGCCTGCGATCCCAGGGGGAACCTCCCCCCTCCACCTTCATCTGACCTGTGGATCCTGTACCATACACGTTAGCTTCCTTTCCACCAACCATCTTTCCTGCTGACTGAGTCCTCTGTGGCAAGCCAAGCAGCCCTGAGCAGCCTGCTATCCTAGGGGGACCTCCAGTCTCCCACATCTCCCCTACCACCTTCGTCTGATCTGGAGCTCATGAACTATATAGACCAGCAGGTCCTGAAACATTCAGAACTGCAGGTCCAGAACCATACAGCCTAAGGATACTCATCAGAGGCCTGCCACAGCAGGACCACCGAGGTTTACCCCCCTCCCAATACCTACTACAACAAGAACATCCAGGGACAGAAACCATCCAGATGGCTAAAGGCCCTGGAACAAATACAATCAACAAGAGTCAGGGCAACATGAAACCTCCAAAGCACAGCTACCCCACTACGGCAAGCCCTGGATATCCAAACAAAAGAGAAACACAAGAAAATGACCTTAAATCCAATCTTATAAAGATGATAGAGGCCTCTAAAGAGGAAATGAATAAATTCTTTAAGAAATACAGGAAAATACAATCAAACAGATAGAGGTCTTCAAAGAAGAAACAAATAAAGCCCTTAAAGACATACAGGAAAATACAATCAAACAGGCGAAGGACATTAATAAAACTGTGCAAAACCTGGAAGCGGAAATAGAAGCAATGAAAAAAACACATACTAAGACAACCCTGGAGATGGAAAACCTAGGGAAGAGAACAGGAACAACAGATGCAAGCATCACCACCAGAATATATGAGGTGGAAGAGAGAATCTCAGGCATAGAAGATACAATAGAAGAAATTGATACATCAGTCAAGAAAATGTTACATTGAAAAACAATCCTGACAGAAAACATCCAGAAAATCTGGGATACCATGAAAAGACTTAACTTAAGAATAATAGAAATAGCCAGGCGGTGGTGGCCCACACCTTTAATTCCAGCACTTGGGAGGCAGAGGCAGGTGGATTTCTGAGTTTGAGGCCAGCCTGGTCTACAGAGTGAGTTCCAGGACAGTCAGTGCTATACAGAGAAACCCTGTCTCGAAAAAACCAAAAAAAAAAACAAAAAACAAAAAACAAAAAAAGAATAATAGAAATAGAAGAAGGTGAAGAGTCTCAGCTCCAAGGCCCAGAAATATTCTCAACAAAATCACAGAAGAAAACTTTCCCATTCTAAAGAAAAAGATGCCTATAAACATACATGAAGCTTATAGAACACCAATTAGACTGGACCAGAAAAAAAGTCCTCTGGTCACATAATAATCATAACATAAAGTCTACAGAACAAAGAAGGAATATTAAAAGCAGCAAGTGGGGGAAAGGGCAGGTAACAGAAAAAGGCACACCTATCAGAATTACAGCCAACTTCTGAACAGAGACTCTAAGTTAGAAGGGTCTGGACAGATATCTTGCAATCTCTAAAAAAAACCCACAGGTGTCAATGTACCCTGCAAAACTCTCAATCATCATAGAGGGAGAAAACAAGATATTTCAAGACAAATCCAAACTCAAGCAATATATAGCCACAAATCCAGCTCTATCCAAATATTAGAAGAAAATATTAGAAGGAAAACACCAACACAAGGAGGATTACTACATCCAAGAAAACACAGGAAATAAGTAATTCCATACCAGCAAAAGCAAGAGAAGCACATGCACCAACAAGGCATGCACATACATACACCCAACATCAAAATAACAGGAAATAAATCACTGGTCATTATAGACTGGACAAGAAAAAAGTCCTTTGGTCACATAATAATCATAACATAAAATCTACAGAACAAAGAAGGAATAATCACTGGTCATTAATATCTCTCAACATCAATGGAATTAATTCCCCAATAAAAAGACACAGGCTAACAGACTGGATGTGACAACAGGATCCATCATTCTGCTGCATACAAGAAACACACCTCAGCAATAAAGATAGACATTACCTCAGAGTAAGGAACTGGAAAAGACGTTCTCCAAGCAAATGGACCCAAGAAGCAAGCTGGAGTAGCCATTCTAATATCTAATAAAATAGATTTTTCAACCAAAATTAATCAAAAGAGACAGGGAAGGGCATTTCATACTCAAAGAAAAAAAATCTACCAAGATTATATCTCAATTCTGAATATCTATGCTCCAATGCAAGGGCACCCATATTTGGAAAAAAAAAACATTGCTACAGATTAAATCACACATCGAACCCCACACATTAATAGTGGGAGACTTCAACAACCCACTCTCACCAGTTGGCAGGTCATTCAGACAACAGACAAATAATGAAACTAACAGACATCATGAATCAAATGCACCTAACAGACATCTATAGAATCTTTCACCCAAACAGGAAAGAATATACCTTCCTCTCAGCACCTCCTGGATCCTTCTCCAAAATTGACCATATAGTTGTTCACAAAGCAAGCCTCAACAGATACAAGAAAATTGAAATAACACACATCTTATCAGACCACCATGGATTAAAACTGGACTTCAACAACACCAGAAACACCAGAAAGCATATATATACTCATAGAAATTGAACAACTCCCTACTCAGTGATCTCTGGGTCAGGGAAGAAATAAAGAAATTCAAGACATTCTAGAATTCAATGAAAATGAAGGTACAACATATCCAAACTATGGGACATAATGAAAGCAGTGCTAAGAGGAAATTTTATAGCACTAACTTCCTCCAAAAAGAAATTAGAAAGTTCTCATACTAGCAATTTAAAAGTACACCTGAAACCAATCAGTTAGAAACAAAGAAAACAATAAAAAGAATCAAGATAACCAAGATATGGTTCTTTGAGAAAATCCACAAAATAGACAAACCCTTACTAAACTAACCAAAAGACATAGAGACAGTATTCGAATAAACAAAATCAGAAATGGAAAGGGAGATATAACAACTGACACTGAGGAAGTCCAAAGAATCATTAGGTCTTACTTCAAGAACTTCAAGAACCTGTATGCCATAAAATTGGAAAATCTCAAAGAAATAGTCAATTTTCTAGACAGATACCATTTACCAAAGTTAAATCAAGATCAGGAAAACTATTGAAACAGTTTACAATGATAACTCCTAAACTATAACTCCTAAGGACATAGAAGCAGTCATTAAAATTCTTCCAAACAAAAATTGCTTGGGGCCAGATGGTTTTGGTGCAGAATTCTACCAAATTTTCAAAGAGCTAATACCAACCCTCCTGAAACTATTCCACAAAATAGAAACAGAAGGAACACTGCCAAACTCATTCTATGAAACCATAGTCACCCTGATACCTAAACCTCACAAAGACTCAACAAAGAAAAAATTTTTAGACCAATTTCTCTTATGAACATTGATGTAAAAATACTCAATAAAAAAAATACTTGCCAACACAATCCAGGAATATATCAAAGACACCATCCACCATGATCAAGTAGGCTTCATCCTAGAGATGGAGGCATGGTTCAATATAGGAAAATCCATCAATGTAATCCACTATATAAACAAACTCAAAGAAAAAAATCACATGAGCATCTCGCTAGATGCTGAAAAAGCATTTGACAAAATCCAACACCTCTTCATGTTAAAAGTCTTAGAGAGATCAGAGATACAGGGCACATACTTAAATATAATCAAAGCAATATACAGCAAGCCAATAGCTGTATTGCTTCCTTTTTCCATCAAACTAAATGGAAAGAAACTTAAAGCAATTCCAGTAAAATCAGGGACAGGTAAATGTTGCCCACTCTCTCCCTATCTATTCAGTACTTTGTTGCCTGAGTCCTCTGTCCTGCCTGGCATCCACCTTGAGGACAGTGGGTGAGAAGGCAAGAATCAAGGGCTCAGACTTGTGGAGCAAGTGAGAATGCAGCAGCAAACTTGTTTATTAACTCTTGGGAGTGCACTTTAATCACTCCACCTGCATCCCATTGGTCTCAAGCAAACAAGTCCTCCAAGTGGCAGATTCCGATTGGCTGTCATTGTCTGCATCACCAATCCCTAGTCACTCAGGCAAGCTTCAGTTTGGCCTTCATACAGAAGTTGCCTCTGTGGCTGAGTGGCCCGTCTAGCTGTTTATTGACCTTTATGCAGAATTGGCCAGCATCTTGTCAGTAAAGCCTGCCATTCCTCTGACAGTACTTGAAGTTCTAGCCAGATCAATAAGACAACTAAAGGAGATCAAGGAGCTCTCTTTTACAAATTGTAAAATAAAAAGTCAAAATATACCTATTTGCAGATAATATGATAGTATACAGAAGCAACTCCAAAAATTCAACCAGAGGACTCCTCCAGCTGATAAACACCTTAAGCAAAGTGGCTGGATTCAAAATTAACTCAAAAAAAGCAGTAACCCTCCTTTATATGAATGATAAATGGGAAAGGAAAGAAAGTAGAGAAACAACACTTTTTACAAAAGGCACAAATAATATATCTTGGTGTGACTCTAACCAAGCAAGTGAAAGATCTGTATGGCAAGAACTTCAAGTCTCTGAAGAAAGAAATTGAAGATCTCAGAAGATGGAAAGATTTCCCAGGTTAACATAGTGAAAATGGCCATTTTACCAAAAGTAATCTACAGATGCAATTCCCATCAAAATTCCAACACAGTTATTGTAGACCTTGCAAGAGCAATTCTCAACTTCATATTGAAAAATAAAAAATCCAGGATAGTGAAAACAATCCTGAACACAGAAAGAACTTTGGAGGAATCATCAAACTGTACTACAGAACAATAGTGATAAAAGTTGCAAAGTACGCCGGGCAGTGGTGGCGCATGCCTTTGATCCCAGCACTTGGGAGGCAGAGGCAGGTGGATTTCTGAGTTCGAGGCCAGCCTGGTCTACAGAGTGAGTTCCAGGACAGTCAGGGCTATACAGAGAAACCCTGTCTTAGGGGAAGAAAAGCTGCAAGGTATTGGTTCAGAGTCAGACATATTGACCAATGGAATCAACCCAGAAATAAACCCACCTATGGACACTTGATTTTTGATAAAGAAGTCAAAACCATATAATGGAAAAAAGAAAGCATCTTCAACAAATGGTGCTGGTCTAACTGGGTGTTTACATGGTAGAAGAGTGAAAATAGATCCATATTTATAACACTGCACAACACTCAAGTCCAAGTATATCAAGGACCTCAACATAAAACCATATACAGTAAATCTCATACAAGAGAAAATGGGAAACACCCTGGAATGCATTGGTACAGGAGACAACTTTCTGAACAGAACACCAATGGTTTAGGCTCTAAGATAACAATTGATAAATGGGATCTCATGAAACTGAAAAGCTTCTGTAAGGCCAAGGACAATGTCAATAAGACAAAATAGCAGCCTACACATTGGGAAAAGATCTTTACCAACTCTACATCCAACAGAGGGCTAATATCCAAAATTTACAAAGAACTCAAGAAGTTAAACACCAACAACCCAAATAAACCAATTAAAAATGGGGTACAGAGCTAAACAGAATTCTCAACAGAGGAATCTCTTATGCCTGAGAAGAACTTAAAGAAAGCCCTTAGTCATCGGAGAAATGCAAATCAAAACAACTATGAGGTTCTATCTTACATCCATCAGAATGGCTAAGATCAAAAACTCAAGAGACAGCACATACTGCTGAGGATGTGGAACAGGGGAACACTCCTCCTTTGTTGGTGGGAGTGCAAACTTGTACTACCACTCTGTAAATAAATTTGGCAGTTTCTCAGAAAACTGGGAATAGTTCTATCAGAGGACCCAGCCATACCACTGTTGGCCATATACCCAAAAGATGCTCCACCATACAACAAGACACTTGCTCAACTATGTTCATAGCAACTTTTTCGTAATAGAAACTGAAAACAACCTAGACTTCCCCCAACCAAAGAATGGATAAGGAAAATGAGGTTCATTTACACAATAGAATACTATTCAGCTATTAAAAATGAGGACATCAAGAATTTAGAGGCAAATGGATGGAACTAGAAAATATCATCCTGAGTGAGATAATACAGAGCCAGAAAGATAGGATGTGCTCACTTATAAGTGGGCATTGTCATAGCATGCAGGATATCTATGCTACAATCCACAGCCCAAAGAAACTGGAGAGTAAGAAGGTCCCAAGGGAGTATATGTGAATCTCACTCAGAGGAGAAACTAAATAGTCATCTGAGATGGATGGAGAGAGGGAACTGGGTAGGAGAGGGGGTGAGGAGGGGAACAGAGATGGTCATTAGGTGTATGGAGGTGAGACAGGGTTGGGATGTGAGAATGTGGTGGTGGGTATCTCTGGGACTAGCTGGAGGCCTGGGACAGAGGAAGCTATGGAGTGTCTATGGGGGTAACCCTAGCTGAGATTCTCACCAGAGGGCGACAACAATACCAACCAACCAGAGCTCCCAGTCTAAACCACCAGCCTGGGAGCACATAGGGAGAGACCCATGGCTCCAGCTGTATATGTAGGGGAGGATGGCCTTGTTGGGCATATGTGGGAGGAGGTTCTTGGTCCCATAAAGGCTGGATGCCCCAGTGTGGGGGAATTCGAAGGCAGGGAGGTGGGAGTGGGTAGGTGGATAGGGAGACATCTTCATAGAAGCAGGAGGAGTGGGAATGGGATGGGGGTTCCTGGGGGGGGAAGGGGAAAGGGAATCACATCTGAAATGTAAATAAAATATCCAATAAAAAATATACTTAAAAAAGACTGAAGTGGCCACCTCCTGCAACCAGACATGACTTCCAGAGGAGGAAAGGAGACATCGATCCGCCCATAAAACCTTCAACACAAAATTTGTCTTGCCTACAAGATGTGCAGAAATAAAGATAGAGCAGAGACTAGTGGAACAGCCAACTAATGACTGCACCAACTGGAGACTCATCCTATGGGAAAGAGCTAACCCTGACACTATTAATGATACTCCGCTATGCTTGCAGAAAAAAAAAAACCTAGCATAACTGTCTCCTGAGAGGTTTCACCTAGCAGCAGATGGAGAAAGATGCAGAGAACCACAGCCAAACATCGGGCGGAGCCTGGGGATTCTTGTGGAAGAGTAGGGGATAGAAGTGAACAAATTGGGTGGGTCAAGGACACCTCAAGAAGATCCACAGAGTCAACTAACCTGAGACCATGAGAGCTTACAGAGCCTGGGCCACCAACTACCAAGCATGTAGGAACTGAAACCCCTAAGCATTTGTAGCAAATACATAGCTTGGTCTTCATGTGGGTCCCCTAACTGGTAGAGCAAGAGCTGTCTCTGACTGTTGCCTGCCTTTGGATCCCCTTCCCTCTACCTGCAGTGCCTAGTCAGGCCTCAGTGCCTAGTCCTCTTGGGACTAGATGTCCCAGGGCAGGGTGGGGTGGTTCTCAAATGGGGGCTCCCCTTCTCTGAGAAGAAGGTGAGGGGCCAAGGGGGAGAGATTTATATGGGTAGGACTGGGAAGAGAGGAGGGAGGGGGTTGTGATCTGATGGAAAGTGAATTTAAAAAGAGAGGAAGGACATGTACCAAATATTGTTTATGTAACCCTAGCAGCTTTTGAGTTTACCTTATCAGATTCTACTTCCACCCCATACATCTCTGAAGCCACCCCCTGTAGCTCTCCTGTCAAATGGGGAAGAAATGAATAGGAAAAGTTTCTTAGCAACAACCTGAGATATAACTCGAGCCATCAAAAGGATGGATAGGACTAATGCTGAAACAACTAATTGCTTACTTACTCTTTCTTGGAGAAGCTTGTAGACAGTTCAGTACATATTAATTTTCCCTCCTGGGAAACATGTACCCCTACTTGGTAAATCCTCAAAGTACCTTTCTTTTTAACTCTCCTGTTCAAGCTTATATTAAAAATCTTTAAGAAAATAACAAACTCTGCCTTATTGTACATGCTAGACTCAGAATTCTTTTCAGCATGCAAGCCATGAGTCCCCATTCAGTCTGAGTCAGGCTTCTAAGAGCTAATGTGAATGCCTCAGGCTACCCAGGGTGGTAGTACAGAGGTATGTCCTGTCTGCCTTTCCTCGCCCTTGACACAGAGATTACCAAGGATGCTGCAAGGGAGAGAAAGGCATACGTGGTGAGAAACTGATCAGGCTAGGCTTGACAGTTGCCATAAAGGTTAAAGGAACTCAGTAATGATTTTAAATAGGACACAGCTCACCTCCTACGCTGAGATTGAGATCAGTCCTCCAGCAATGCGGAAGCAGCAACAGGAACCAGAACACCTGGATGACGTCAGAGGAAGAGAAAATTATCAGCCAGGATAGTGGATAGAAAGGTCACTTTCCCACATGTCGAGATAAAAAAATTAGGAAATATATGAACATTAGAAAAACAACAATTCCATACATGGTATGTTTTTAACACCTTTAAAGATAGGTGGAATAAATAAAATTGGAGGGAGTGGGCAAGTAGCTCAGTATTAGGACATCCACCTAGAGTGCATAAGGACCTGGGAAAGAGCTCAGCATCTCAAATATTTTAAATTAAAATTGTGTGCTCTTTCTGCCTCAGCCTCTTGTGTAGCTGGGATTACAGTCCTATACTATTGGTTACCCATTCTTACTGGAGTGAAATGTGCTACAGCTTCTCCTCCTCCTCCTCCTCCTCCTCCTCCTCCTCTTCCTCCTCCTCCTTTTTAAAAGAGACTAACATAAAGTTACATGAGTAGGGAGGTGGAAGGGATCTTGGAAGAATTATAGAAGGAAAAACATGATTAAAATACATAATATGGCCAGGCAGTGGTGGCGCACACCTTTAATCCCTGCACTTGGGAGGCAGAGGCAGGCGGATTTCTGAGTTCGAGGCTAGCCCGGTCTACAGAGTCAGTTCCAGGACAGCCAGGGCTACACAGAGAAACCCTGTCTCAAAAAACCAAAGAAATAATAATAATAATAAAATAAAATAAAAATAAATAAATAAAATGTGAGTACACTGTCATTATCTTCAGACACACCAGAAGAGGGCATCAGATCCATTACAGATGGTCATAAGCCACCATGTGGTTGCTAGGAATTGAACTCAGGGCCTCTGGAATAATAGTCAGTGCTCTTAACCACTGAGCCATCTCCCCAGCCCAGAACCTAACTTCTTATATGTTAGCCAACAACTCTGACACTGAGGAATATGCCAGTCCAAGAACATTATAGTTGTTTCTCTTTAAAAACAAATTGTGTTCCTAGTATGATTTTTTTTTAAAAAAGGGATCAAGTAATTTCATCTTCTAAAAGAAAGATAGAATTTTGTAAAGTGAGTTTTATTGGTCAGGGTGTTGCTAGAGAAGTGACTCAATGGTTAACAGCACTAGTTGGTCTTGCAAGTAGATGTGGTTTTTGTTCCCAACACCCAAGTGGGGGCTTATCACCATCCCTAACTCCAATTCCAGACATCGTCCTCTGACCCTGTGGCCACCAGGCACTCACATGGTATACATGCATACATAAAGGCAAACATGCATGCACATAAAACACTTGAAATAAACTAAGTTTTGTGAAAATACTTGTGGAAGAATGATACTTTAAATAGTCTCTACAAGAATTTTGGGGAACCAATATTTACATAGTTCAATATATAAAAGTACAGTTGGTCGTGGCTTCCCTTTTACATACCTTGACAACTTGTGGGGTACCTCAACACTTGTACACATTCTGAAATCAAAATTTGGATATTTTCTTTATTCACTTTTCAATTGTTATCCCCTTTCCCACCCCCCCCCAGAAACCCCCTATCCCATCCCCCCTCCCCTGCTTCCTCCACCCACCCACCCACTCCCACCTCACCACCCTCAAATTCCCCTACACTGGGACATCAAGCCTTCACAGGACCTAGGGCCTCTCCTCCCATTGATGCCCCACAAGGCCATCCTCTGCTACATATGCAGCTGGAGCCATGGGTCCCTCCATGTGTACTCTTTGGTTTGTGGTTTAGTCCCTGGGAGCTCTGGGGAGTCTGGTTGGTTGATATTGTTGTTCTTCTTATGGGTTGCAAAC
Organism: Rhabdomys pumilio; assembly: GCA_030674055.1. Lineage (NCBI taxonomy): Eukaryota > Metazoa > Chordata > Mammalia > Rodentia > Muridae > Rhabdomys > Rhabdomys pumilio. The sequence goes on along the minus strand of JANHMN010000173.1, from coordinate 17,566 downwards.
CCTTTCAGCTACTTCAGTCCTTTCTCTAACTCCTCCATTGAGGCCCAGATGCTCAGTCCAATGGTTGGCTGCAAGCATCCGCCTCTGTATTTGTCATGCTCTGACAGAGCCTCTCAGGAGACAGCTATATCAGGCTCATGTCAACAAGCACTTCTTGGCATCCACAATAGTGTCTGCATTTGGTGACTATATGTGGGATGGATCCCCAGGTGGGGCAGTCTCTGGATGGCCTTTCCTTCAGTCTTCTGCTCCAGACTTTGTCTATGTATTTGCTCCTGTGAGTATTTTGTTCCCCTTTCTAAGAAGGACTGAAGCCCCCACACTTTGGTCTTCCTTCTTCTTGAGCTTCATGTGATCTGTGAACTGTATCTTGGGTATTCCAAACTAATATTCACTTATCAGTGAGTGCATACCGTGTGTGTGTGTGTGTGTGTGTGTGTGTGTGTGTGTGTGTGTGTTTGTTTTTTTTGTAATTGGGTTACCTCACTCAGGATGATATTTCCTAATTTCATCCATTTGCCTAAGAATTTCATGAATTCATTTTTTTAATAGCTGAGTAGTACTCCACTGTGTAAATGTACCCCATTTTCTGTATCCATTCCTCTGTTGATGGACATCTAGGTTCCTTCCAGCTTCTGGCTATTATAAATAAGGTTGTTATGAACATAGTGGAGCATGTGTCCTTGTTATATGTTGGAGCATCTTCTGGGTATATGCCCAGGAGTGGTATAGCTGGGTCCTCAGGTAATACTATGTTTAATTTTCTGAGATACTGCCAGGCTGATTTCTAGAGTGGTTGTAGTAGTTTGCAATCCCACCAACAATGGAGGAGTGTTCCTCTTTCTCCTCCACATCCTCCCCAGCGTCTGCTGTCACCTGAGTTTTTGATCTTAGCTATTCTGACTGGTGTGAGGTAGAATCTCAGGGTTGTTTTGATTTGCATTTCCCTGATGACTAAGGATGTTGAATATTTCTTTAGGTGCTTCTTGGCCATATGGTATTCCTCACTTGAGAATTCTTTGTTTAGCTCTGTACCCCATTTTTTATGTTGCACTCCATAAATAGGTACACTAATTGTTGATTAAAAGTATTAAAATATATATTGTAAAATAATATGGTTTACAGAAATAAGGCAATGGGGAAGCAATTTTATTGTCTGTGTGTCTGTATGCATGCAGGACCATGCATAAACTAAGCAAGTGCTCTACCACTGAGGTCTCTCCTCACCCACTCAGCTCATTGAGACTGGATCTCACTATGCAGCTCAGGTTGGCCTCAAATCTGGCAATTCTCCTGCCTCAGCCTCTAGTAGGATAGGATTATTGACATGTACCACCACACCAGACTCAATTTCATCTTGCGGAGGGTGCTATTTTGAGAGAGGGTCTCACTCTGCAGCTCACATTGGCTCTGACTTCACAGCAATCTTCCTACCTCAATGTCTCAAGTGCTTGGGTTACAGGCATGAGATGCCATGTCTGACTCAACTTCAAAATGTTTTATATTGTGTATATGTGTGTATGTACATGTGTATATGTCCATGGCAAATGCACACAAATCTGAGGACAACTTTGGGTGTCAGCTCTCACCTTCCACCTTTTTTTTATTTATCTGAGCCTGATGGTGCCAGTACTAAGCAGGCAGACCAGTGGGTCTTTGAGTTCGAGGCCAGCCTGGTCTGCAGAGTGAGTTCCAGGACAGCCAGATAGAGAGACTCTGTCTCCAAAAACAAAAACAAACAAAAAAATTCCATCCATTTTGTGTGAAACTTATTTTTCTGTGTGTATGTAAAGTGTACATGTGTTCATGGGGGGTGCACACACATGCAAGTACATGTAGAGGCCAGAGATCAACCAACGGTATTGTTTGACAAGAGCCATCTACTTTATTTTTTGAGACAGGGTTTCTCATTGAGACATGGGGCTTAACAGTTAAGCCAGGCTGGGTTGAGTAGTGAGCAGCAGGGGTCTTTCTGCCTCTCCCTTTCCAACACTGAAATTGTGGATACACATCTCATTGGCCAGCTTATTATTATTATTATTATTATTATTATTATTATTATTACTTTTATTTTTTTACAGTCCAGTCATTACCCTCCTCCCAGCCCCACTCCAAAGCTCCTCATCCTATTCCTCCTTCCCCTGTCTCCAAGAGGATGTCCTCCTCCCATGAGGGGTCCCCACTCCCTGGGGTCTCAAGTCTCTTGAGGGTTAGGTGCATCTTCTCTGACTAAACCCAGACCTGGTAGTACTCTGCTGTGTATGTGTCGGGGTCTCTTACCTGCTAGTGTATGCTGCCTGGTTGGTGGTCCAGTGTCTGAGAGATCTTGGGGGTCCAGGTTAGTTGAGACTGCTGGTCTTCCTATATGGTTGCCCTCTTCCTCAGCTTCTTATAGCTTTTCCCTAATTTAACCTTAGAGGTTCCTGTCTTCAGTCCATTGGTTGGGTGTAAGTATCTGCATCTGACTCAGCTGCTTGTTGGGCCCCTCAGAGGGCAGCCATGCTAGGCTCCTATTGGTAAGCACACCGACATCAGTAATAATGTCAGGCCTTGGAGTCTCCCCTTGAGACAGATCCCAATTTGGGCCTGTCACTAGACCTCCTCTTTCTCAGTCTCTTCTCCATTTTGTCCATGCAGTTCTTTTAGACAGGAACAATTCTGAGCCAGATTTTTTGACTGTGGGGTTGCAACGCCATCCCTGTACTTGATGCTCTTTCTACTGGAAGTGGGCTCTATAAGTTCCCTCTCCACAATGTTGGACACTTCATCTAATTTCATCCTTTGAGTTCTGAGAGTCTCTCACATCCCAGGTCTCTGGTACTCTCTAGAGGGTCCCCCACCTCCTACCTCCTGAGGTTGCCTGTTTCCATTCTTTCTGCTGGCCCTCAGGGCTTCTCTCCTATTCTCCACTCCCAATACCTGATCACATTCTCCTTTTCCCCTTCCCCTCCCTGTCCCCTTTCCCACCCAAGTCCCTTCCTCCCTTTAGCGCCCCCCCCCGTGATTGCTTACTTCTTCCCCCCAAGTGGGATTGAGGTATCCTCACTTGGGTCCTTTGGCTTGTTGACCTTCTTGAATCCTGTGGGCTGTGTTCTGGGTATTCTGTACTATATTTTTTTTACTAATATCCACTTATCAGTGAGTACATATCATGCATGTCCTTTTGGGTCTGAGTTACCTCACTCAGGATGATATTTTCTAGTTCCATCCCTTTGCCTGCAAAACTCCTGATGTCCTCACTCTTAATAGCTGAGTAGTAGTCTATTGTGTAAATGAACCACGGTTTTTTTGTATCCATTCCTCTGTTGAAGGATATCTGGGTTGTTTCCAGCTTCTGGCTATTATAAATAATGCCACTATGAACATAGTGGAACATGTGCCCCTGTGGCATGGTGGGGCATCTTTTGGGTTTATTCCCAAGAGTGGTATTGCTGGGTCTTCAGGTAGACCTATTTCTAATTTTCTGAGAAACAGTTAGACTGATTTCCACAGTGGTTGTACCAGTTTGCAATCCCACCAGCAATGGAGGAGTGTTCCTCTTTCTCCACATCCTCGCCAATGTGTGCTATTGGCCAGCTTTCTTAAAGTCAAGATCACACTCGGAGCCCCATGCTTGTGCATTGAGCACATCACTGAGTAAGGCCAAAAGGACCAATGATACATTATAAAACATAGGCCTAAGGAAGTGATCCCCAATGTGCATATGTGCCAGTGTGCCAGCAATAGTTGCTCTCCCTCTGGGAGCTTTAAATAGGCAGGTAATCATTACAAATAACATCTGAAGAACTGAAGCAGAATTGTGAGTTCAAGGCTCAGCCTAGGCAACATGGGAGAGTTCCTCACCACCACCACCCCCGCTCTGTGTGTGTGTGTGTGTGCATGTTTATCTTTTTAAAATATACATAGATGTTATTAATATATGCTTTTCTTTCATATACATAGATGTTATTTTTAAACAAAAGGTTTAATTTTTGAAAATAGGTTTTATATGACAATACAGTAAAATTCAGCTTGGGGCCAAAAATAAATATTTCAAAAACTAAGATCTGGAGAGAGATAAATGACGGGGTAGAAGCTCTTGTTGCCAAGCATGATGACCTGGGTTTCACCAACCCCCGGGTCCCACAAGGTAGAAGGGAAACTGACGTCTGCAGCTTGCCCTCTGCCTTCACATGTTCACCGTGGCACCCTACACACACACACACACACACACACACACACACACACAAATTTCACAGTTGCACAGTAATCTTTAGAGCCCATCACTCAGCAGTGTCTGAGTTTGAACAAAATTTTCCCACAGTCACCCTAACTATAGGCTTTGGTCTCACCCCAGTACTTCTGAGCGTTGTGACTTTAGGTGAGCTATGCAGTTGCTCTCAGACTCAGCTTGAGAGTAACAGAAGAAATTCTCTCAATGGGTTGTTTCAAAATGCAATGAGAGAATGTAAAAAGACTCACCAAAGGCTGGAGAGATGGCTCAGCGGTTAAAGAGCACTGACTGCTCTTTCAGAGGTCCTGAGTTCAATTCCCAGCAACCACATGGTGGCTCACAACCATCTGTAATGGAATCTGATGCCCTCTTCTGGTGTGTCTGAAGACAGCTACAGTGTACTCATATAAATAAAATAAATATTTTTTAAAAAAAAATTATTTAAAAAAGACTCAGAGGCAGGTAGATTTCTGAGTTCAAGGCCAGCCTGGTCTACAGAGTGAGTGCCAGCACAGCCAAGGCTATACAGAGAAACTCTGTCTCGAAAAACCAAAAAAAAAAAAAAAAAAGACTCACCAAATTTACTTGTGCCACAGGCCAGCATTTTCAACAGTGTTCAAGAGAACACTGCAGTGTTGAACAGAATATTGCAGTGTTGCAGAATACTGGAAGGTGGGTCTGCCACGGACTGGTGTTAAGAGGCTTGAGTCACTTCTTGCTAATTTAGAATATACATCAGCATCGCAAGTTCTCAGACAAGTCCTATAAGCAATGCTTTTGCTTAACTCTCATTCCCCCAAACATTATCCAATAATGTAGCCTCCTCCTCTCTTTTGTATGTGGGTGGTGCTTCAAAATGAATGAAACACACTACAAACTGATTTTGTGAAACAGTGTAACCCTTGCACTTTGGAAATGGCCGATAAAGCCATGCAGTAGTAGGAGATGAAAGCCTTACATCCCAGGACTCCAAATCTTTTTTTTTTTTTTTTTTTGGTTTTTCGAGACAGGGTTTCTCTGTGTAGCCCTGGCTGTCCTGGAACTCACTCGGTAGACCAGGCTGGCCTCGAACTCAGAAATCCGCCTGCCTCTGCCTCCCAAGTGCTGGGATTAAAGGCGTGCGCCACCACCGCCCGGCTGGGGCTCCAAATCTTGTGACTTCTTTTGGGAAGTTCTCTGTGTATAAGATGACTCCTGTGCACAAATGCATTAAAGTGTGGGGTATATAAGGAGCGTTAACTGGGTTGGTACTTTGGAAAGTTTGGGAACAATATCGTCTTATAATAGAAATGTTGTATTGTGAACCTTTCTGGGCTTCAAGACTTAAGAGTTTCTGCTTAAAAGCTTTAGGCCAAACACTAGAGATATGGCTTAGCCATTAGCTAGTAATCTGATCCACTCTTCTGGCCTCCATGAACACCAGAAATATGCATGCATGCAGGCAAAACATCTACACACATAAAAATAATTTGAAGAAGAAGAGGAGAAGCACGAGGAGGAGAAAAGAGAGAAGGGAGAGAGAAGAAAGAAGGGAGGAAAGGAAGGAAGGAGGAAAGGAGAAGGAAGGAAGGAAGGAAGGAAGGAAGGAAGGAAGGAAGGAAGGAAGGGAGGGATGGAGGATGGAAGGAAGGAAGGAAGGAAGGAAGGAAGGAAGGAAGGAAGGAAGGAAGGAAGGAAGGAAGGAAGGAAGGAAGGAAGGAAGGAAGGAAAAGGCAGCTTTAAACAGACTACAGAAACGGAAGCTTGGTGTTCTGTAGTTACTTAAACTAACCGCGAGAGGGCGCGAGTTCCTAAATGGTAGCAATTTAGATTAGCACGATTCAAGGAGATTGAAGAGGGAAGAATGTCTCTGTGAAGTGACTCACGACAGTGTTTAAAATATTAAAGCCGAGGGAAGCAAATTATCAAAATAAAGGGAGGCCAAATACGATTATAACAATATATAAGACGTCTGTTTCTTAGTCAACAAAGATTAAAAAGAAAAAAATGAAGTCTTAATTGTGTAAGAGTAAAATATTATATATGTATAATTTTGTAAGATGAAGTCTCTAAAAGTCAAAGTATCAACTTCGTATAAGAAGAAATAATGTAGAAATAATTGTTTATCGCTGGGTGGTGGTGGCATACGTCTAATTCCAGCATTCAAGAGACAGAGGTATTCAGATTTCTGTGAGTTCAAGGCCAGCCTGGTCTAAGGAGTGAGGTCCAGGACAGCCAGGGATACACAAATAAACCCTGTCTCAAAAAAAAAAAAAAAAAAAGAAAAGAAAAGAAAAAGAAAAAGAAAGAAAAGAAAAGAAAGAAGAAAAGAAAAGAGAAAAAAAATAGAAGTTGCTTAGTCAGCACATTTTATGTTCACTATCTATCACAAGCCTATAACATTGGCATCCTTGAATACTGTCCTCATTTTATGAGTGAACTGAGGCTTTTTAAACTCATGGATGATTTGTTCAAGTTCCTACTGTTAAGTAGGAGAGACAGTTGAGAGTGATGATTTCCCTCCAGAGCACTGACATAGTCTTGTCTTCTCTTGCTTCATCAGGCTCGCCTTTGTTGCTTGGCTCCTATCCACCTCTGCAGCTTTCCTTGCTCACTTCCGTCAACAGGCTGTTGCCCCTGAACAGAACCTTTCCCGCTTTCACTCAATTCTATTCTGGGAGGTGTCTGCTCTCCAAACCTGGGTTTCGTGGACTTCCTTCAAGTGTCCAGAGCTCCCCGAATGTTGCACGCTGCTTACTTCCTCATCTGTGCCCTCTAAAGGGAATTAAAGTGGAGCAGAGACTAGCTCTGGCTTGCTTTCAGTGTACTCCCAGGTGCTGGCAACGAGGCTGACATAAATATTCATATCCTTTCTCCCTGTCTTCCAGTAACAACAACCTCTGGGATATATACTCCCAACCCAACTTAGGACATTTAATTTTTTTAAAATTTTCTTTCTGTCTTTTTTCTTGAGACAAGGTCTCACTCTGTAGCATTGACTAGCCTGAAACTCCCTGTTGTAGACCAGGCTGGCCTCAAACTATGTTCTGCCTCTGTTCTCAAGTTCTGCCTGCCTCTGCCTCCCTTATGCTGGGTTTAAAGGCATGTGCTCCAATGCCCAGCCAGAAGTCTTTGCAATTGTTTATGACAATACAGTCTTAAGAGTCTCTGAAGACTGCTATTGTTAACATCTTGAATTTGAGAGGCAGGATACTTTTTGAAGAGTCACATCCTTAACACAGCAACAAATTCAGTGAATTACTCCAATCACATAGCCCTTGACCCTATTTATACAGAAATTTACAAAATCCTGTCATCTACATTTTCCAACATATTTCCATTCTTAATGTTTATTATTTTATGTGTATGAAGGTTTTTGTGCATGGATGTATGTGTATCATGTGTATGTGTTGCTCCCAGTGAGGACAGAAAAAGGCATTAGATCCTCTGGGATGGCAGTTGCAGATGGTTATGTGCCACTGTTGTAGGTGCTGGGAACTGAACCTGGGTCCCATGCAAGAACAAGTGCTCTGTAGTGGATAGTTTTATGTCAATTTGATGCAAACTGAAGTCACCTGAGAGGAGGAAACCTAAAGAAAATGCCTCCCATAAGATTGGGCTGTAGACAAGCCTGTAGGTCATTCTATTAATGAGAGTTTGATGGAAGAGGGCCCAGCCCACTGTGGGAGTTGGAATCCTTAGGCTGGTGGTCCTGGGTTCTATAAGAAAGCAGGCCAAGGAAGCCATGGGGAGCAAGCCAGTATGCATCATTCCTCCACTACCTCTACATCAGCTCCTGGCTCCAGGATTTTGCCCTGTGTGAGTTCCCGTCCTGATTTCCTTTAATGATCAACAGTGATATGGAAGTGTAAGCTGAATGAACCCTTTTCCTCCCCAAGTTGCTTTCATCATGTTTTACCATAGCAATAAACCCTAAGGCATGCTCTATCACTGGACCATCTGTCCTGCTCCCCACTACTAGGTTTAGAATCACAGATTAACTACAACACAATAATAGTGAAACTAGTCACGTCAATTTCTATCCTGCTGCAGACAGATAGCTCTATAGCTGAGCTCTAATGCGAACGGGCTTTGCCTGTTTGCACCCTGAGGCATGTGACATGTCCTCCTGGTTTCCTTTGCATTCCTCTGATTTCAGCCAGACAGATTTTGTACATTACTTGGTTTCCTCTCCTGTGTGTTGGCTACTGTTATTTTGCTAATTTATGATTTATCCAGCTCTTTCTTCTTGACTTACAAAACACTTGCATTTGCTGGTTGATTCTGTGTAGTTATGTGCACTGTGGATTTTGGTTTAACTCTGCTTATTTGAATGTTGTACAGCTTACTATTCTTTTAGGGTCATCCCTAAAATGTTGGTAATTGATTTTATGGGGAAAATTTATTTCGGGGGTACAATTCTGCAATTTTCCATGCTTCCAGGTAAGGTGGAGGGTGATTCCATGGTTTCCATGCTTCCAGGTAAGGTGGAGGATGATTCACATTCCCATTTAGCACTCTTGTGGTCTGCCGCTCCCCTACTGTAACTCGGTGGGAGTCACGAATCTGGCTTCCACTTAGTTTTGCCTACTCTAGTATACTATGAAATGGAATTGTGCCATAAAAAGCCTTTTGGTTCTAGCTTCCTTCACTCAGCAGAATGAATTGGAGATACACGCATGTTGAATGCATCAATAGTTGTTCCTTTATAGTGTTTCAGTATTGCTCCATCACTTTAACAATATTCTTTTTTTTTGTTGTTTTTTTTTTGTTTGTTTGTTTGTTTGTTTGTTTGTTTTTTTGTTTTTTGGTTTTTCGAGACAGGGTTTCTCTGTGTAGCCCTGGCTGTCCTGGAACTCACTCTGTAGACCAGGCTGGCCTTGAACTCAGAAATCCGCCTGCCTCTGCCTCCCAAGTGCTGGGATTAAAGGCGTGCACCACCACTGCCCAGCTTCACAACTGGCTTTAAAACTGTGGCCACCAAAGATCTACCTTAGGTTCTTCTGCTTATACAGCAAGCACTTTGCCCACGAAGTTATTTCTCTAGCCTTTCTATAGCTTTTGTGAGACAGCAAGTTTTCACTCCTCTAGGAAGATTCTGTCTAAGAGTGTTCTCTCTACAGGGATGTGTAATGCATCCCATGTATGCCTGGTGCCAGTGTTCTTGGCCTTGGGCAAGAGACCTTCCCCTTCTTAGATACTTTCTTCCAGCCTTGGGATGGTAATGGATTTTTTTCGGCAAGCAGTAATGGGAGAACACAGGCCTTCCAGCCTCTACTCTTAATTAAGCTATGTTGGAATTAATTTTTGAGACAAACTCTTATGAAGCCCAGGATGGCCTTGAGTTGCTATGTAGTCAAGCATGCCACTGAAATCCCTGTCCTTCTGCCTCTATGTCCTAAGTGCTGGGGTTTTAGGAGTTAAGTATACCATCATGCTTAGCTTATAGGAATTACATTTATCAGTCCAAAAAAAAAATCAACCCTCTTAGTTCACTTTAACTGTTAAGGAAGTTATACTCTGCTTATGAATTCCTAAGCATAAACTTAGAAGACTAAATAAGGTCCCATGAGTTTCACGAGGCTTGAGGTTTTCATGCTACCCATTCTTAGCTAAAATATTTGACCTAAGTGCTGAAGAGACAGGATCAGAGATTAAGAGCATTTATTGAGCAATCATGAGCCCCTGAATTCTGATTCTAGCACTTAGGTAACAAGCTGAGTATCACCTGTGGAACCCCATCTCTGGAGGAGAAAGGGTGACTGGATGATCTGGAGCCTTCGAACTTCCATCCTAGTAGAGATAACACAAGGCCCAAGTTCAATGCAAGACTCTTCCTCAAAGGGACAGAAAGAAAGACACCAAACACCTCTTCTGGTCACACACACACAAACAGGCTTTCACCCACTAACACATGTATGTATGCATGTACACAAATGCATTTTGTTTTTAAAATTGACGTTTTATAGCAACTTTTCTTTTAAAGTGACCAAATATGAAATCATGCTGGTTAAGTAAGATTCTTGAGATTTCCAAATGCTTTGTAAACTATAATAACTTAATATTTTTGAACGCTATGAAGGAAATGTTGATATGGTGCCTTTCTGATTTACTTTACTTAAGGCTGAATCAGGGAGACGCTTGAAAGACAGTAGCTCCATAGATAGCCTAAATTGCTGCTCATGTCAAGGACAGATGACTCCTAAAAGTGTGTAGGCTTGTAAATTTGCCTTTCTCTCTCATGTCATCTGTTTAGAATGCAGACATTCTATGTTGCCTTTTTAGGTATAATGCTAACCACCATAAAGGACTGAATGGAAATTACCTTTAAAAATGCTTTTACAGGCTGGAGAGATAGCTCAGTGGTTAACAGCACTGACTGCTATTCCAGAGGTCCTGAGTTCAATTCCCAGCAACCAAATAGTGGCTCACAATCATCAATAATGGGATCTGATGTCATCTTCTGGTGTGTCTGACACACCAGTATACTCATATAAATAAAATAAAATAACGTTTTTTAAAAAATACTTTTACAATATAATTACATGGCAATAATTAGAAAACAAAAACAACCAAAGCAATTAATGTCTTTGTGCCGGGCGATGGTGGTGCACACCTTTAATCCCAGCACTTGGGAGGCAGAGGCAGGCGGATTTCTGAGTTCAAGGCCAGCCTGGTCTACAGAGTGAGTTCCAGGACAGCCAGAGCTACACAGAGAAACCCTGTCTCGAAAAACCAAAATAATAATAATAATAATAATAATAATAATAATAATAATAATAATGTCTTTGTGCTTAATATAATTTACTATCTGCAAAATGTTCAAGAATAGTTGAAGAATAGAGCCAGACATGGTGGTACACACATACAATGCCAGCTCTTAGAAGGCTGAGAGAGAAACGTTATCTTGAGTTTGAGACCAGTCTTCAGCACATAGTGAGATCAAAGTCAACATAGCTACAGAGAAGAACCTTGTCTCAAAACAATACAAAACCTTCTGGTTTTCTGGGCAGGGTTTCAGAGAGCCCAGACTGTCCTCAAATACTATTTAGATGAGCTGACCTCCTGATTCTCCTCCATCTCCTAAGTGCTAGGATTACAGGTATGTGCCATCACTCGATTGTGCCTGGCCTAAAAACAAACATTCTAATATATATATCAATGGACAAGAACACATACACAGATACATACACGTGCATATATGTTGCACAGACGGGAGAGTTTAATCAATAAAATACTTGGGTACCTAAAATCAACTCACTTTGATATTTATATTATTTCCCACTTAAGAGTGCCCTGTTAGAGCAACAGTGCCAGCCAACCAGAGCTCCCGAGGGTCTAAACCACCAGCCTGGGAGCACAAAGGGAGGCACCCATGACTTCAGCTGTATACTTAGGGGAGGATGGCTTTGTTGGGCATGGGTGGGAGAGGAGATCCCTGGTCCCATGAAGGCTGAACACCAAGCAGGGAGGAATTCAAGGGTGGGGAGGGGTAGGGGGTAGGTGGGGGAACACCCTAGTGGAGGCAGGAGATAAAATCTTAAATGTATTTTAAAGAAATAAATAAAAAATAAAATAAATTCCCTTTAAAAAAAAAGAGTGCCCTATTACCTGTTTCAAATAGATAAAGAAATATTATTGTAGCCAAAGAGATGACTCAGCAGTTAAAAGCATTGGCTGCTCTTCCAGAGAACTTGAGTTTCATTCCCAGAAACTACATGATGACTAACAATTACCTGTAACTCCAGTTCCAGGGAATCTTGAAGCCCTCTGCTGGCCCTTTCAGACACAAAGCACACATGTGGTACACAGACATACATGCAGAAAAAAACACTACCACCCCCATACACACACCATGAAGCTAGCCATGGTGGTTTATAACTATAATCCTAGCAGTCAAAGACACGCAGACAAGATTGCTCAAGGCCAATCTAAGCTACAGAGAGCCTGTCTATACAACAGCAACAACAAAATTAAAATTAAGCCATGAGAAAGGTTTTCTCTATTAACAGGCACATAATGTATTAAGTTTCTGACCAATAGGCTTGGTGGCATGCACCTGTAATTCCAGCACTTATAAGGTTACAAGGTAAACTGTAAGGTAAGTGTGACCACAGGAGGCTAGCCTTGCAGTTTATATGAGTACACTGTAGCTGTCTTCAGACACACCAAAAGAGGGCACCAAAACCCATTACAGATGGTCATGAGCCACCATGTGGTTGCTGGGAATTGAATTCAAGACCTCTGGAAGAGCAGTCAGTGCTCTTAACTGCTGAGTCATCTCTTCAGTCACCCTGAGAGCGTTTTAAAGTTTAATTTGTGAAAATAACTTTGAAGAGGAAGAATGTCTACCCACATAGCCTTATTGGTCTAGCTAGACCACAGACTATAAGCCATTCTAATAAACTTCCTCTCTATATTTTTATATAGAAAGAATATATTAGAATAAATCCCCTTTATATAATCTATATATAAAATGAATGTTAAAATATATATTCATTCTATTACTTATGTTCCTCTAGAGAACCCTAATACCTTTGATGCCATCTCTGAAATCTATAACTACTTGACCCTCCATCTCTGAAGAGAGAGTGCTTATTACTAGGAATTCACTGACCATCTTGTGAAAACTCACACCAGAGTCTCAACTTGGTCCACCTGTGGCTACCACATCCGGTTTTTATATAAGAAATATAAAATTAAGTCTTGTTGACTTTAAAGGTAACTAGGAAGATACACAGGAATATATGAATCAATGGATATTCTAGAAATTAATCAAATAGTATTCTCAAAACCAATCAAGTGAACACAAATGGAGGAGAAAGTTTCCATCTTTCCCTGAGTATGCAGCAGGCACACATACTATTACTTAGGTTTTCTCTTTCAAATTAGCTGTTTATTACAGGGATCCATGCAATTATGAGCTATGAAGAGTAAGCTCTGTATTCCCAGACTAAAGGGGAAGATAACAAGTTGCTGTCCAGCCTGGTTTACATAGTGAGCTCCATTTTAGGTCACAAGGACTACAAAGCAAGACCCAGTCTATAGTTTTGGGTGACGGCAACTGCATCTCTGGGACATCCCATTTACTCTATAGGTTGCCTATAGGTTGTCCTAGAAATACTGGCACGTGTCAAAATTAACATCAAACACTGTCCACTCATATCTCTGCCTACTATGCTTCTTTAAAAAGGCAAAAGCAGCTAGGCTTGGTGGCATATACCTTTAATCCCAGCATTTGGGATGGGTAGGCAGATTGATCTCTTGTGTGAGGCTAGCCTGGTCTACAGAGTGAGGTCCAGGACAGCCAGAGCTACAGTGAGACCGTTATTTTTATTTGTTTGTTTTTCTAAGGCAGCAAAAACATTTTGCTTCTTCATTCCCGAGTTTAGAGTAGCGGAAGAAAAAAATTTTAATTCCTTGGTTTGGGAGGAAACATTAGATTGATTGTTCCCTCCCAGAAACTATTCCCTTTTTCATTGTGTGCTCAGAGAGTTTACTTGTTTTCTGTCAGGGCACACAGGTGATCAAGCTTGTGTAAACACAGCCAACTGAAAGGATAGTCAGAAATCTGAGTCCTCACCACTTTCAGCTAGGTACTGACTACAGTAGGTCTCAAAACTTCTTTCCATTGGCTATCTTTAAAAGTACCTCGAGAAGTTTGGCAGGGCTATATTTTTGCGCCCTCTTGCATTCTGAAATACTGGTTTATAGTGAGTCAGTTGACAGGTATATCTAGTTTTTAAAGTTCACTATTGCTAGAAATACTTTTGTTGGTGGTGTTGCTTTGAGACAGGGTGTCACTCTGCAGCTCAGGTTGGCCTTTACTCCTGAATCTTGCCTCATCCACATAATTACAGATAGGACCTACATGCCTGGCAACTTGTGCTCTTTGAGTGCCTCTCTCATAAAAATATAGCAACTGAAACCGTCCTCCTCAGTAGGGATCAAACTCAGCTCATATTTACTCCATATGTACCAGGGAACTCTGTGCAACCCCAGCCTCCAAACACGTTTTGAACTACTATAGACCATGTGTTCTGCCAACACTGCCATGCTTTGTGGGCAGCCTTTTGTAATGTGATGTCAGACACTAGTGACTCCTTCAGGAAACCTGAGCTCTCTGAGATTTAAGTTCCCAGGAGAGCTTTTCCTTTTACCCTGCTTCTGCTTCTATTTTGGTAACTTTCTATCTTCAGTTCATCAGAATCCCCATCTACTCCCCTCCAAATCTCCAACACACCTCCATTCCCCTTGTTTACTTGTCCCAAAACATTTTCCTCCCAGCTATAACTCCCCAGTCACTTTAACTTTTGACTCTTTTGCTCACAAAGAACTTTGGCACCACTGAACACTAATTACCTGAAGCTCTTAAAAAAAAAAAAAAAAAAAAAGCAAATCAGAACTAAACAATAGGCTATCTGCTAATCATGTGACAGAGTTTGGAGCTATTCAGACAGCTGTTATAGCTCCTTGGTCACTACCAAAAACTTTAGTCTTCACTCTTCAATAAAAGCCAGGAGGTGGTGGCGCACTCCTTTAATCCTAGCACTTGGGAGGCAGAGGCAGGCGGATTTCTGAGTTCGAGGCCAGCCTGGTCTACCAGGCTGAGTTCCAGGACAGCCAGAGCTACACAGAGAAACCCTGTCTCGAAAAACCAAAAAGACTTATGAGTGGCAACACAGGGAAGGAATAACACTCATCAGAAAGGCTTTTTTAAAAAACTGACAAGTAAATTGTCTTTCTCACAGATGTAGATAACAGGCATTAAGTATATGAGCTTCTGTATGCCAGAGACAATTTAAGACTCAGCTATTCTTTTCCAAACTAGTGCAACTTGTATTATAGCACCTGACACCTGGCTAAGTTTTAGATGAAACCTGTCAGATCTCCGCATCTGCCCGTGTTGTATGTACATATTTTGTGCCTTTGACTGGTACTTTCAAAACTAGTTTGTAAATGAATTCTACTTGTTTCAAACCAAAACAGACTCTTTTTTCAGAAAATATAGGAAGTAACCCAAATGCTCTCTAAGTTCACATGACTTTCTTTTGCAATCCTCATTAAATAAGAAAGACTACTGTTGATTTAACCCGAAAACTTTAATACTGGAAGTGGGGCAGGCATGCCTTCATAAATGGTAGTGTTGAGTTTCTGTGTAAACAGGATTCAAGTCTAGCCAGTTGTGACTCTGTAGCAATCTGTTACCCAGCATACCTGCACACATGTGCACACTCACATCACACGTACCAATGGGAATGCCGTGAGAGTTGTCAGCAAGTGATGCAGATCTTACAACTTTCATTCTACCTGGGTTTATGGGTGTGAGTGGAAGTTCTCTGAAAACAGAAACATTCATCCAAGATAGTCCTGCAGACTATTTTGCCTGTCTACAACACTAGGACCATGGAGAGGTATAACCCAACGGTTGAGAGCTAACATGATCTTGGACCACCTTTAGTTCACTGTTGTATGTTCACAATGCATTGCACACAGGCCCACATGCATGTGGAGGCCAGGTCAACCTTAGTTGTCTTTCTTCGGGCACCACACTTTCTCATTAGACTGGAGTTCATCAAGTAGGTTAGGGGAGCTGGCGACTAGGCACCTTGTACCTACCTCTTTACCTTTCCAGTGCTAGGAGCACACCACCATACCCAGCTTTCTACAAGGAGTATTAGGGGTCCCATTTGCAAGGTCACGTTTCCTGAGCCATCTCTCCAGCCCTTTAGTCCCTTTACTAGCCATTTACTACAAACCTCCACATCTGACTTAACCTAGTAACTAAGCAAGACTCTTGGACTGTGTCATTAAGCATAGTGACCTCTCACTTCTACTAACATCTGAAACATATTAAAGACACTTCCCTACTACAGCTAATGCCCCATCTGTGGAATCGGTAAGTGGATTCACTTAACAGGTTTTTTTTTTTTTGTTTGTTTTGTTTTTTGGTTTTTGTTCAGTGACTATAAAAGGTCGCATAACTTCTTCGGAACTTCCACAGACTCAAGTCTCTTGAGTAACCTGAATTGATATTCCTGGGCCATGGCCATTCATTCATACTTTTCTCAGAATAAACCATATTCTCATTTCCTTTAAATAGTTACCTTATATGCTACGGTTTTAAGATTTAAACTATACATTCAACTTAAAAACAGATGTAAAATATAAAAATTGACTTCTTCAGTACTCAGTATCTATTAAATGTCATATGTACACACAGATACACAAACATCACTACTAAAGATGTTAATGAACAAAAGAAGACAGAAAATGGGAATGTGGCTGACGTCCCTCTCTTATCAGTAATTTTTAGATAAAAAAAAAGAATTTAATTCCCTAATTTGAAAAAGGAGATATTGGAGAAATGGATTTTAAAAATATAATCTAACTATATATAGCCTGTCTACAGACGCAAACATAATGAAAATAAAAAGTTGGTACAGAGACATAAAAAGTATAAAATGATGAGAGCTAGGATATTTCTAAGAGCTTCAGATAAGAATACGTGAGTGGAACTCTATCATCACATGACACAAGGAACAACAGTATTAGGTGGAGTCAATTCATCAAAAGGATGGAACACATGAAGCAAGAACTGCTAGAACTGAGGGGAAAACGGGGTACAACTGCAGATGAAGACTTCAGTGTCCTACAGATTGAAGACCAATAGGGAAACAGTGACTGTAAATGATGCAAGCCTACTTGCCTTCCTTCCCAGGTGTAACAGAACACCACACCCAAATCAGCATGTATGCTCTCCTCAAGTCTCCTCAGAACACTTTCTGGGCTAGGTCACTGGTTAGGACATACAAGTTTCAAGCTTACAAAGAATGAAATAAAAACAATAACAACAACAAAACAATACAAAGAATGAAATCAGATATGATTTCCTTCCATTATAAGAAGGTGTTAGGAGTCAAGGCAAGCAGGAGGGCTTAGAAGACAAAGGTGTTAGGCTGCCAAGACTGACAACCTGAGTTGGATCCTCAGGACACTTAAGAGTACCTGGAAGTCATCCTCTGACCTCCACACACATGCCACCTATGCTACAAAAAAGATTAAATCAGTAAGATAGCTTTATACAAGAACCAAAACAATGGGGATGAGGTGGTAAGATGATCCAGTTAGTAACCTATGTAGTGACCAGGCATGAGCAGCTGTGGCAGAGAATGCATATAATCCCAGGGACATACAGGCAGAGTCAGGAGGAGCTCTGAAGCTTGCTGGCCAGCCAGTATTGCTCAATTGGTGAGCTACAGGCATAGTGAGATCAATAAAGGAAAATATCCAAAACTTTTTTCCACGTGAGTGCACGTGCGTGCAAACACACACACACACACACACACACACACACACACACACACACACAAA
>JANHMN010000172.1:0-30817 GCA_030674055.1 Rhabdomys pumilio | reverse complement strand
GCAAAAACCAAACACGAATCAGTAGCTGGGGCTCAATCCAGAAGGAACGGAGAGGTTCCACCAATCGACAAGAGTCTGCAGAAGTGACAAGAAGTTGTTGGAATATCATGAGAAGTTTTTTGGTGCATGACTTTCTATGAAGTCATAGCAAGGGAATATCAGCAATTCAGCAGAAGGTGAGCCAATGCAAGAGTGTTGTCAGTGAAAACTAGCAAAGTAGAATAAGGTGAACCAATACAAGAGCTTCATCACACTTTCTTTGAGGTTATGTTTATATTCATTCTAATCATCATATGTTCTTTCATATGTCTACTTAAGCAAAGCAACCTCTCACCTGTGTCTGCTTCAGCAAAACATCATATCATATAACCGAGTCCCCAAAGAAACCATAGATTTCCACTTCAGGGGTGTCGCTACCCACGTCTGACCAGCGGAATAAGGCAGCAGCAACCGTGTTCTTCTTCTAACAGTTTATTCAGCTATCCCTGTACAGCGATCTTCCTCTTCTCCCTCTCTCCTCTGCTCCTGCAGCCCCTTATAAGCATTGCCTTAAACCTATCAGCAGCTGCCACGATGTCACTATTAATTGGTCACATTCAATGACGCAAGGTAAGGCGATTGGGTAGCCACACTTCTCAGGGCAGGTATGCCATATATGGTCTCAAGCAATGCCTATGTCAAGTGTCATCTTGTAGTGGCGAGAGCGGAGCCGTAAAGGTGAGAGCAGAGCCGCTTCCCACAGCTCCCCCTTTTTTTGTTTTATGCAAGCAGAAGGACATAGAGGTCTGACCCCCTGTATTTGAAGGGAGATTGTCAACCCCATTTTCACCACCTGCCATCTACAGTATGGTTACCATGGGCGACCCAACCAGATGCCATTTTCCAGGGGACAGGAACTAGGGCAAAACCTATATGCAGTCAGACATATGTCCGAGGGTGTACAGTGCCCTCTGTGGTGCTACGCCCTACATTCTGCTGCGTGTTATAACTTGGAGCTCTTCTTAGCCAGATTTGTGGGGACTGGCCTCCTTCAAGAGCAGCAAATGCTTGAACAATCATGGTATTAGTGCTGTGCTGTGCTGTTGAATACGCATCTTCAGAATGAACCATAGTGCTAGGCAACTGACAAGAATAAGGCAAGTTGCTAAGGCCCCAATTCTCGCCCATTCTTTTAGATGGTTTATTGAAGATCGGATCCAGGAGGCCAGGTCCTCAGCAACAGACAGGTCAGCATGGGTGGAATTCACATGCACTGTGGCTAGCTGCAGCTTCTACATCAAGCCATCCATCCAATTTCCTGTAAAATACTGAGACAAATTTCTAGACAAATGAGTTGTTTAACTTGCATTTTCATATTTTACAGATGTCACACAAAGACCTGTATTTTTCCACTGACAGCCCAACTGAGCTGACTCCATTAACACATCCACTTGTTCTTGTACCAGATCAACTCTCTGGTTCAGTAACAAAATTCCAGCTTTAAGCTGGCTGTTTATATTGCTTTGAGTATCTAAGGCTTTCGCCACAGAAGCAGAAATATTATTGACCACTGCTGCAGTCTGAACAGTGTTAGTCAATGAAATGGCAGCTGTTGTAGTCACCACGGCAGATACTGTAATGGCTGTAATAATAGCAGCTGTAATACCAAAATCTTTCTGTGTTAGTATAGATGAGGAATGCCGAGACCACACCTAGTAAGATGCCCACACCCAAGGAACCCAGGCTGTCATACAATGGATTGCCTGTTATGGAGGTAAGGCCCATGCAGGTAGCAGCAATTATCACTCCTAAAACAGCTGCAGTGTCCTCCAACAGAATAACATTTGTACTCTGATCATGACTTTCCATGACATACTTGTAAAATGATGTGCCTTTGGCCTGAGCGCTCCTGCGAAGTTCATTTATGGCAACAAGAAGTGTTGCTCCTTCAGACACCAAAGATCCTACTAAAATACAATATGCCCATAGGAGAGATTCCATTGGTTGAGGATGAAGCAATCTCATGACTCCATGATACCAAGAGAATCCTGCACCCATCATGAAAATACCAACACCACTAATCAATGAAGGAAAATAGCACATATTTGAAAAGCTGTATGGGTTATAAGAATCTGGTGTTTGAATAGACTTGCTGATGTCCAGTGCTAGCAAACCCTGATTACAAGTATCAGTGTATAATGAGTGTATAGCTTCTGAGAACATACTTGCTGAATCCATATAAATCCAGGCAAGAAATTTAAAGAAGCAGTTTAAGCCATTAATACAAATAGCAACCATAAAACATTGTGCTCTTAACTCCCTCCAGGCCTCAGGACAAAAACTCGGTCCACTAGACATCACTATTTCCGGGACATAGGGTAGTGGCCGCAGCAAATTTGACAGCCCTGGGGCAGAAGGTTCCACATAAAGTTCTGCCTTCTCCAGCCTTCTTACTAATTTTTCTAGCTCTTCCTCAGTATCAGTATCCCCTCCCTCTTCATCTGTTTCTTCTGATTCGTCTGACTTTGCCAATCTCTCCTCTTTCAACTGCTCTAATGCCTCGGATCCTTTTTTAAGTTCCTTCTGACATCTTCCTTCTTTGTCCTGGATGCAGCTACGCACCAACCTTCACAAAGGGCAGATACCGCCTTTTAACTCTCCTTGCTCCCATACAAAATCAAGATCCCTCCCAAGCTTATCCCAGCTTCTAAGTGTCAAGTGACCTGAAGCAGCAAACCATGGGGCCACTTTATCAATTTCTTGTAAAAATCTTTCTAATGTAGAGGACTTTATCCCCAGCCCTTTGGCTTTTAAAAGCTCTTTCAGGGCAAGAAAAATTGGGTGACTCTGTGAAGTTTTCATATCTAAACTATGTTTGTCCGAAAAACCAGGAACTTTATTGGCTACCTTCACTTTTGGACTTTATCGTCTCCTCTGAGAGCCTGACTTGTCCCACTAACCGGGAACCTACTTTCACTTTCAGCTTTTCACTCTCAACTTTCCCTTTCAGCTTTCATTTTCAACTGTCACTCTCAACTGTCACTTTCAACTTTCACTTTCAACTTGTCCCTATACTGGGAACTTATTGTGTCTCCTATCCGAGAATTTAACTTGTCCCACTTACCTGGGAACTTACCCAGTCCACTGTCCTGAAGCCGCAAGAAGTTCTGAACACATCCTGAGAGGTTTCGGTGATTCCCGGTTTCGGCACCACTTGTCACTATCGCTACCCACGTCCGACCAGCAGAATAAGGCAGCATGGCTACCGTGTTCTTCTTCTAACGGTTTATTCAGCTATCCCTGTACAGTGATCTTCCTCTTCTCCCTCTCTCCTCTGCTCCTGCAGCCCCTTATAAGCATTGCCTTAAACCTATCAGCAGCTGCCACAATGTCACTATTAATTGCTCACATTCAATGACGTGATCGGGTAGCCACACCTCTCAGTGCAGGCATGGCATATATGGTCTCAAGCAATGCCTAAGTCAAGTGTCATCTTGTAATGGCAAGAGCAGAGCCGCTTCCCACACAGGGGAGAAAGACATGTTTGAGGGCATTGTAATGAGTCTATGAATTCTATTCATAAGGATTTTGGCTTCATGATCTATTAAATAACAAAGGCCAGATCTCCCAGTGCCATCACACCTGGCATCATGGTTTGGACAGTTATCTCTGTCTTCCAGGTTTTTATATAATTGAAGGCTTGATTTGAGGGAGACAGTACTGGGAACAACTGCTTAGTGAGAGGTCTTAGACTAGTGGTTCTCAACCTGTGGATTGTAACCTCTTTGGGGATATGTGTGTCAAATGACCTTTCACAGGGGTCACCTAAGTCCATTGGAAAACACACACACACACATACACACACTATGTATGTGTGTATATGTATTTATATACACATATATAATATATATGATATATTATATTCATAACAGTATATATACATATATTTATATGTATATCATGATTCATAACAGTAGCAACATTACAATTATGAAGTAGCACCAAAAATAACACCACAACATGAGGAGCTGTATTAAAGGGTTGCAGCATTAGGAAGGTTAAAACCATTGTCTTAGATCTTACAGATTGAGGGAGTGTGTTCTTGGAACACAGTTCTTCTGAAATGACTCCTTGAATTATCTGGAGCTGGCTGTTGCTGGAGCAAGGGCAGCCTCCTTCAGTTCTGTCTACGTTCTCCCTTAGGAGATTTCACCATTTCTGTCTGCACAGAAGATGTGGTCCTCACTGAGCACTGCTTGGGTATACTCTCTATATTTTGAACTTCCAAATGTGAGCCAGATAGAAATACATGTCTTCTGTTTTTGTTTTGTTTTGTGTGACCTGCGTCACTTTCTCGCCAGCAAGAATGCACACGGATGCCAGGATCCTTCTGTAGCAAGCTTTATTGAAGCCGAGGAGAGGAAAGACCCCGAAGGATGAAACAGCCTTCCTTAAATAGCCCCTGGGTTGGTGTGTCCCTATTCTATTGGCTTGCACGACTCGGCTAATGTGACATCTCGGGCAACGTCACCTTTTGGCGGTTGATGGCTACTTTTTGGCGGTTGATGGCTGAGCGAGAGTGCGCATGCATGGCACACTACATCTCCCCCTTTTTAACTTTAATTTGACAAATCAAAGGACAGCTAGAGACTCACTTTACTGGGTGCAATGGGTAGAACCCTCCAGGTGCAAAAGCTGAGACTCACAGTGTGATTCTTCGGGTGGGTTGCAGCCTTGATTTGAATGGCCTCATGATGGACCTGAGCCTGATAAGGAGTGCAGTGCCTGATCCTTACCCGTCATTGGGTTGGCCTCCCCACCCGAGACCTCCCTGTCTTAGGTGGACTGAGTCTTACCTGTCACTCCGTCATTGACTTACCAGGTCCAATCATGGAGCAAAGACCCCGTGGGCAAGAAAGTTTGGTCATCATTCTTTTTAAAATAGACCTCCAGATGCCTGACGACTCGCCTTGATCCAGTGTGCAAAGGCCTGTGCCATCACCACCCTATCTCGCTGATGTTGATTGAGCAGTCACCAGATCATGAATAAGGAACCCATCAAGCCTGCGCACAAAAGCACACCAAATAACCCTACTCCCACCCATTCCTTAAAATAGGAAAAAAGAGAAGACATCCAAGATGACAATCCTTCAAGCACAGAGAGGTCCACATGGACCTCTTTTGAGCATCCCAACAGTGGGAAATAAAACAAGAATAATTGATACATAAAGCAAAAGAACTATTAGTAACAATAAAAAGAAATGGAGGATACAAGCACACTGGTGTGGGAGGGACCGCAACCGCACGTAAATCCTGACAAGTACGGTGGTCCTCCCTCCAATTGGTATAATTGGCTATATCGCCACAATTGTGGTGTGCATGATAAGATCTCTCTAAAGAACAATTGCTATAGGCAATCTGGGCACCCAAAACAAAGGCAAGGGGAGTAAGATCTGAACAACTTCCATTTAGTTCACATAGCAGATGAGAATCAAAAGGATATTCTCGAATATCTTGTTGGAAGTCACCAGCATTGAAGTGATCCATGTCTCGACCCAAAAAGGGGGAGAAGGAAAAGGTCTTAGACTTATCTGCCCAAGCAACAATAGGTGACTGACACTCAGTCCAGGGGGGAAACTGATCCTCACAGAGAGAATAGCAGTAGGGAGCATACTTGGGCTGTCTGGGACCAAATTCAGTTGTAAAATGAGGGGAAACAAGAGAGGAGTTCATCCACATCACCATATTCCACCAGGTAGCATTCATTGTCCCCGAGCAGTTGTTAGAATCATTGGGGGCATCTTGTGTCTGTTTAATAGATTTGGGGCCACGGAGTCCATGTTCCCAATACCAGCGGCCAGCCTTGGTAAAATTTAGAAGTAGACAATCGCTGGAGGCCAAAGGTGTTTGAAAGCAAAGAGAGCCATTCTCCATCAAAGTGCGGTTCTCATTCAAGTGGGCTATATCAGTCTCATAGGGAAGATAAGGGAGATAATTTGTGGTGAAAAATCTCAGGAGCGTAGGCGAATCATGTCTAATGGGCATCAGCTTTGGATAAGCAGACAGAATAGCCCACTGAAGCTCTCCCGCAGCCTCAGATAAGTGTAGCACAAGCATCAAAGTCACCAGCACCATCCACTGCTGAGGTTGCTGTAGGGCTATCTTTGGGAGGGTCATCCCCAGGGAGGCGACGTGTCAATCTTTCAGGCAGCCAGAAGGGATTATCTTCGTCCTGTGGAAAAACACAAACAGCTCCCCTGGATCTCATTAACATAGGATCCGGGCCCTTCCATTGTCCGGTTAACACGTCCTTCCATTTAACCAAGTCTTTTGGACAGCCCAATGGGGCACAGTGGCAATCGGCTGCTGACCGGCCATGATCGTCCAAATTCAAAAAATTAAGCATAAAAAGAGCCAAAGAGACTGTTGTTCTAGGCCCGGGGGGCAGGGTCTCCTTCAATCCCTCCTTTTGTTTAGTAAAATAAGACTTCAAGGTACAATGAGCACGTTCAACAATGCCTTGACCTTGAGGGTTATAAGGAAGACCCATCACGTGCATCACATTCATTTGACAACAGAATTGTCTGAACTTTTGAGAGGTGTAAGCAGGACCATTATCGGTCTTCAAAACACTTGGCTTGCCCCAGGCACTCCAGGCATCTAGACAATGCTGGATAACATGGGCCGCCTTTTCTCCTGTTAAGGGAGTTGCAAAGAGAATACCAGAGCAAGTATCAATAGAAACATGTAAGAATTGAGAATTACCAAAAGATGGAATATGAGTCACATCCATCTGCCACACTTGTAAAGGGCGAATCCCTCACGGGTTGACACCCGTATGTGGGACTGGCAAGAACTGACAGCAGCTTTTGCATTGAGTGACTTTGTCTCTGGCCTCTTGCCTAGAAATTTTACAGCGACGTCGCAACGTCTCGGAAGTTACATGAAAAAGTCCATGAAATTTCCGTGCCTGACCAACTGGAGAGCTTACAAGCGCTGTCGCAATCAAGCGTGTAGCCTGATCTGCCTGTGCATTGCCACGAGACATACGGCCTGGGAGGCCAGAATGGGCCCTGATATGGGTTATAAAGACTGGAGCACAGCGCTTAATAAGCGTGGCCTGTATCTGACCAAAAATATTGGCGAGCCTGCTGGTAGGTTTAATAAATCCAGCTGTTTCCAACCTGTTGACAGCATTAACTACATAATTTGAATCAGAAACAATGTTTAATGGCTCTTGGAATATAGAGAGGACCTCTAAAACTATCAGGCATTCCACGACCTGTGGTAAATTTTCTTGAAAATTCTTGGTGGTGGTACAGCCATCTATAACATAGACTCCAATTCCTGTTTTGGAGCCATCAGTATAAACAACCCTTCCCTGTGGTATCGGCTCACTGACTACCATTCGTGGGAAGATGAAAGCTTGGGTTTGAGCAAATTGTAAAATAGGATTTTTGGGATAATGATTATCAATAATACCTTGAAATGAGGTAACTAATATTGCCCAATTATCTGACGTGGCACTCAAGACCTGAACCTGATATGAGGTGTAGGGGACAATTAGGCTATGGGGGTACGTGCCAAAATGGGTGATGGCAGCCTTTAATCCCCTCAATGCGAGGAGAGCAACCGCATCCGGGTACCAATCAATAATTTTTGCAGGGGAAGCATTAGGATGAATCCATAACAGGGGTCCATCTTGCCACAAAACGGCAGTTGGAAGAGACTGAGTTTGAAAAACACACAGATTAAAGGTTTTGGTCTCATCTACACGTTTTAGTTGTGCATCTTGTAAAGCCTTCTCCACTAAATGTAGAGCATGGCTTGCTGCCAAAGTCAGTTCACAGGGTGAGGAGATATGTGAATCACCTTCCAAAATGTCAAACAAAGGTTTCAATTCTATAGTAGGGATCTTCAAAAACGGCCTTAGCCAGTTTATGTCTCCTAACAGTTTTTGAAAGTCATTTAGGGTACATAAATGATCCCTGCGAATCTCCAGTTTTTGAGGCATTTTTATCATTTCTGGGTGTATGATCGTTCCCAGAAAGGAACCAACTTCTGAAATTTGAACCTTTTCAGCTGCTATGTGTAAGCCCCATTGCTCTAAGGTCTTAATCAGCAACAGATATGAGACCTGTAAGACATCCTGGTTTTTATGACATAAAAGAATGTCATCCATGTAGTGAATCAACAGCAAGGAAGGAAACTGTCTTCTGACTGGTTCGAGGGCCATTTGCACATACAGCTGACACATAGTTGGACTGTTGGCCATACCCTGGGGTAAGACCCTCCACTGAAATCTTCTATCCAGTGTGGTATGGTTAATAGCAGGTAGGGTAAAGGCAAACCTTTGTCTATCTCTGGGATGTAATGGGATGGAGAAGAAGCAATCCTTAATGTCTATAATAATTATTCTCCATCGTTTAGGCAAAGCTGAAAGTAAAGGCAAGCCACACTGTACAGGGCCAAATAGCTGCATCTGAGCATTGATGGCTCTCAAATCGTGTAAAAGTCTCCATTTACCTGATTTCTTTTTTATGACAAAGATGGGAGTATTCCATAAAGAAGTGGACGGTTCTAAGTGGCCATATTTGACTTGTTCTTCAATTAATTTGGTAGCGGCCTCCAATTTTTCAGAGGATAAAAGCCATTGAGGAACCCATACGGCCTCCTCTGTGAGCCAAGTTATAGGCATGGTCCCCTCAACGGCCGTTATGAAAAACCCAGCCCCTGTCTCTTAGAATGGCTTATTGGTAATATGGGGTCTGGCCGTCCCTGTTCTTTAGCTCCCAATACTTCGCCTTCCCTGTATCCCATATGGGACATCATCATGACAGCTGGTGGAGAATAGGTATCAGTCAATTTTAAATTTAATTGATATAGCACATCTCTTCCCCACAGATTGACTGGCAGGGGAAGAACATAAGGGGTAAAAGTCCCTGTTTGACCTTCTGGGGCTACCCAACGCAACATCTGCAAGCTAATTGAGGGGTTGGCTTCATATCCCAGCCCTTGTAGAAATTGGGATGATTGTGTAACAGGCCATGCTTTCGGCCACCAGGTGGCAGAAATGATACTCTTATCTGCCCCTGTGTCCAAAATTCCAGTAAATTGCTTGCCTCCCACTGTCAATGTTAATGTGGGCCTAGTTTTCAAATCTACTACCAAATGAGCATGGTCAGTTCCTGATGAACCTAGACCTTCCTCTCGCCTTTTGCCCGTAGTAGGAAATTCCTCCTGGAGACTGGGGAGTAAAACTAATTGAGCTATACGATCTCCAGGAGAGATTGAAAAAATGCCCTCCGGACTGGAACAAAGGACTTGAAGCCCACGTCTAGAGTCAATATCTATAAGACCTGGATGTACGATGAGTCCTTTCAAAGTCAAAGAGCCACTGCCTAAAATAAGTCCCAAGCTCCCTTTAGGGAGGGGTCCTTCAAAGCTAACAGGGATCAGCTGAGCACCTGATTGAGGCATCAATAAGAACCCGGTGGTGGCACAGAGGTCCAATCCTGCGCAGCCTGTATAGGCTCGGCAGCTACCCAGCCCCTCTGGGGGCGGGCCTTGGCTCCATATCTTTGGGGGCCCTGGCGCCTGGGGCCCTGCTGGCCATTTTTTGACTGATCATTTTCTGTCACATCTGTTTCGTTTGGAGGTGGAAGTAAGTTACCTTGAAGGTCCCTTGTTGATCGGCATTCTCTAGCCCAGTGATATCCCTTCTTGCACCTCGGACAAAGGCCGGGAGGTCTTTTAGGCTTGGGCTGTTGATTGTAACAATCCCTTTTTAAATGGCCTGTTTTGCCACACGCAAAGCAAGGTTTCTGTGTTGAAGGCTCTCCCTTTGTATGTAATATAGCGGCAGCCAATCCTGCATTAGTTAAAGGGCCCCCCGATGCCTCTACATGATTTTATCCAATCAGCCAGGCCTTTATTCTTTCTGGGTCTGATGACTGCTTTGCACTCAGGTGTTGCATTCTCAAAGACTAGCTGTTCTATAAGGAGTTTCACTCTTTCGGTGTCTCCAAAGATCTTAGTCGCTGTCTCTGTCATACGTGCCACAAAATCCAAGAAGGATTCCTGAGGCTCTTGAATGACCTTAGTAAGTTGTCCCTCGGACTCCCCCCTGTTTGGAGAGTCCCTTCCAAGCCTGAACTGCTGCAGCTGCAATCTGGCCGTAGGCTCCCCAATCATATTCTGTCTGGTTGGTAGCATATTGTCCCTGACCTGTCAAAAGGTTGAAGGTCCAGCCGGCTTGGTAGCCTGTCTGGGGGGCATTAATCTTAGCCTGGGTCTGGAGAGCATCCTGCCAGAGCGCCTTCCATTCCATATACTGGCCAGAACTATTAAGTGTGGCCTTGGCTGTTGTTTGCCAATCACTGGGTGTTAAGGCTAAATTAGCGAGCCTTTCAACCTGCATGATAGTAAAGCTAGCATCCACCCCATACTTGAGAACTGACTCTGCAAGCTTTTCTAGGGTGGAGAATTCGACCGGAGCATGCACCCGGCCCCCTTCAGCTCCCTCATAAATAGGAAAGGCCATTCTGATCTTTTGAGCAACCTCTGGTGTAAAGAAGGAATCAGCTCGCTGACCGGTATAGGGTGGAGGTGTGGTAGGAATTACAGCGGGTGACTCAGCAGGCGGGGACTTCCCCACGGCCCGGCTAACCCCCCTTTTTGGACTTGTTAGATATCCGCAGCCGCTCATTGGGGTGATACCTTTCCCCTTCATACTGGGTGGCCACTTCCTCTAGGTCCTCTTCCTCCAAGGGACTAAGTTCCTCGGGATCAGAAGAGCTAATTTCTAAGGACTCTAAATCTGCCAAAGGGTATAGCGGCTTTCCGCGCTCCCTGTCAGATCCTTTGAACTTCTCACCCAGAGTGTTCTTGCTCTTTCCTAATGCCTCGGCAGGTTTTACACCCTTCAAGGGGCCTGACTTCTTAGTTAAACCACGGCTCTCTTCTCACGATCAGATTCTGACATGCTAGACTGTCCTGCCTTGACTGCAAAACAGCACTGCTCATCTTGAAGGCAGGATTTTACCATAAACAAAAGGAAGGCAGCAATCACCAAAACGAAAGCAGTACCTGCTTCCCCCAACCAAGTCTCCAAAAGCATACCTTTCTGATCGTTACCTGTGGCTACAGTTCTGGATCCACCCGCGAAGGGGGTCTTCCTCTGTGCCTGGCGATGTTCTGGCTTCCCGGGTTTCGGCACCAACTGTGACCCACGTCACTTTCTCGCCAGCAAGAATGCACACGGATGCCAGGATCCTTCTGTAGCAAGCTTTATTGAAGCCGAGGAGAGGAAAGACCCCGAAGGATGAAACAGCCTTCCTTAAATAGCCCCTGGGTTGGTGTGTCCCTATTCTATTGGCTTGCACGACTCGGCTGATGTGACATCTCGGGCAACGTCACCTTTTGGTGGTTGATGGCTACTTTTGGCGGTTGATGGCTGAGCGAGAGTGCGCATGCGTGGCGCACTACGGTTTTGTTTTTTGGGTTTTTTTATTTTTTTATTGTTTTAATTGGGTATTATATTTACATTCCAGATTTTATCCCCTTACCCCACTTCCTCCCACCACCCATAAACCTCCTATCCCATCCCCCCTACTCATGCTTCTATGAGGCTGTGCCCCCACCTACACCACACCCCCACTACCCCCTCCCCGCCATCACATTCCCCAGACCGACACTGTGTTTGTATTTCATGGGACCAAGAATCTCCTTTCCCACCTATGCCTGACAAGGCCATCCTCCCCTACATATACAGCTGTAGTCATGGGTCCCTCCCTATGTGCTCCCAGGTTTAGACCATGGATAGCTCTGATTGGTTGGTATTGTTGCTCTCCTCAGAGTGCCACAAACCCTTTCTGCTCCTTCATTCTTCTCTCTAACTTCTCCATTGGGAAACCCTTGATTATATCAGTGGTTGGCTGTGAGCATCTTCCTCTGAATGTGTCAGTCTCAGACAGACCTCTAAGAAGACAGCTATATCATGTTCTTGACAGAATGCACTTCCAGCCATCCACATCAATGTCTAGCTTAGGTGACTGTACATGGGATGGATACCCAGGTGGAATGATCTCCTGATGGCCCCTCCTTCAGTTTCTCTCCCATGTTTTGTTTCCATATTTGCTCCCTTGAGTATTTTTGTTACTCGCTCTAAATAGAACTGAGGCATCCCCACTTGGTCTTCCT
This sequence comes from Rhabdomys pumilio, assembly GCA_030674055.1. Taxonomy (NCBI): domain Eukaryota; kingdom Metazoa; phylum Chordata; class Mammalia; order Rodentia; family Muridae; genus Rhabdomys; species Rhabdomys pumilio. The sequence continues at coordinate 18,637 of JANHMN010000172.1, read as the reverse complement.
TCTTCATGAACTTTATGTGGTCTGTGAGTTGAGTCGTCGCTATTCCAAGCTTTTAGGCTAACATCTGCTTATCAGTGAGTAAGTACCATGTGTGTTCTTTTGTGATTGGGTTAACTAACTCAGGATAATAATTTCTAGTTCCATCCATTTACCTAAAACTTTCTCAAGTTCATTATTTTTAATATCTGAATAATATTCCATTGTGTAAATGTACCACATTTTTTGTATCCATTCCTCTGTTGAGGAACATCTTGGTTCTTACCAGCTTCTGGCTATTATAAATAAGGCTGCTGTGAACATAGAGGAGCAAATGTCCTTGTTATATGTGGGAGCATCTTCTGGGTATATGCCCAGGAGTGGTATAGCTGGATCCTCAGGTAATGCTATGTCCAGTTTTCTGAGGAACCGCCAGACTGATTTCCAGAGTGGTTGTACCAGCTTGCAATCCCACCAACAATGGAGGAGTGTTCTTTCTCCACATACTCACCAGCATCTACTATCACCTGAGTTTTTGAGCTTAGCCATTCTGACTGGTGTGAGGTGGTATCTCGGGGTTGTTTTGATTTGCATTTCCCTGATGACTAAGGATGTTGAGCATTTCTTAAGGTGCTTCTCAGCCATTCGAGTTTCCTCTGTTGAGAATTCTAAGTTTAGCTCTGTACCACATTTTTAATAGGGTTATTTGGTTGTCTGGAGTATAATTTCTTGAGTTCTTTGTATATCTTGGATATTAGCCCTCTATCGGATGTGGGATTGGTTAAGATTTTTTCCCAATCTGTTGGTTGCTGTTTTGTCTTATTGACAGTGTCCTTTGCTTTACAGAAGCTTTGCAATTTTATGAGGTCCATTTGTCAATTCTTGATCTTAGAGCATAAGCCACTGGTGATCTGTTCAGAAACTTTTCCCCTGTGTCTAGGTATTCGAGGGTCTTCCCCAACTTCCCTTCTATTAGTTTCAGTATATCTGGTTTTAAGTGAAGGTCTTTTATCCACTTGGATTTGAGCTTTGTACAAGGAGATAAGAATAGATCGATTTGCATCCTTCTACATGTTGCCCTCCAGTTGAACCAGCACCATTTGCTGAAAATGCTGTCCTTTTTCCACTGGATGGTTTTAGCTCCTTTGTCAAAGATCAAATGATCACAAGTGTGTGGGCTCGTTTCTGGATCTTCAATTCTATTCCATTGATCTTCTTGCCTGCCTCTGTACCAATACCATGCAGTTGTTATTACTATTGCCCTGTAGTACAGTTTGAGGTCAGGGATGGTGATTCCCCCCGAAGTGCTTTTGTTGTTGAGTTTAGTTCTCACTATCCTGGGTTTTTTGTTATTCCAAATAAATTTGCAAATTGCTCTTTCTATCTCTATGAAGAATTGATTTGGAATTTTGATGGGGATTGCATTGAATCTATAGATTGCTTTTGGCAACATGGCCATTTTTACTAAATTAATCCTGCCAATCCAGGAGCATGGGAGATCTTTCCATCTTCTGAGGTCTTCCTCTACTTCTTTCTTCAGAGACTTGAAGTTCCTGTCATACAGATCTTTCGCTTGCTTGGTTAGGTTCACTCCCAGATATTTTATATTGTTTGTAACTATTGTGAAGGGTGTCATTTTCCTAATTTCTATCTCAGCCTGTTTATCTTTTGAGTATAGGAAGGCTACTGATTTGTTTGAGGTGATTTTATATCCAGCCACTTTACTGAAGTTGTTTATCAGGTTTAGGAGTTCTCTGGTGGAACTTTTAGGGTCACTTAAGTATACTATCATATCATCTGCAAATGGTGAAATTTTGACTTCTTCCTTTCCAATTTGTATCTCTTTGACTTTTATTCTTTTATTCTTTTATTTTATTCTTTGACTTTTATTCTTCCTTTTATTGTCTAATTGCTCTGGCTAGGACTTCCAGTACTATATTGAATAGGTAGGGTGAGAGTGGGCAGCCCTGTCTAGTCCCTGATCTTAGTGGGATTGCTTCCAGTTTCTCTCCATTTAGTTTGATGTTGGCTACTGGTTTGCTGTATATTGCTTTTACTATGTTTAGGTATGGACCTTGAATTGCTGATCTTTCCAAGACTTTTAACATGAAGGGATGTTGAATTTTGTCAAATGCTTTCTCAGCATCTAGTGAGATGCTCATGTGGTTTTTTTCTTTCAGTTTATTTATGTAGTTGATTACATTGATGGATTTCCAAATATTGAACCATCTCTTCCTTCCTGGGATAAAGCCTACTTGATCATGATGGATGATTGCTTTGATGTCTTCTTGGATTTGGTTTGCGAGAACTTTATTGAGTATTTTTGTATCAATATTCATAAAAGATATTGGTCTGTAGTTCTCTTTGTTGAGTCTTTGTGAGGCTTAGATATGAGCATAATTGTAGCTTCATAGAACGAATTGGGTATTGTTCCTTCTGTTTCTATTCTGTGGAATAGTTTGAAGAGAATTGATATTAGGTCTTCTTGGAAGGTCTGATAGAATTCTGCACTAAAACCATCTGTCTCCAGACTTTTTTTGGTGGGGAAATTTTTAATGACTGCTTCTATTACTTTAGGGGTTATAAAACTGTTTAGATGGTTTATCTGCTCCTCGTTTAACTTTGGTACTTGGTATCTATCTAGAAAATTGTCCATTTCATCCAGATTTTCCAATTTTGTTGAATATAGGGCTTTGTAGTAGGATCTGACAATATTTTAAATTTCCTCTGTTTCTGTTGTTATGTCTCCTTTTCAGTTCTGATTTTATTGATTTGAGTACTGTCTCTGTGCCCTTTGGCTAGTCTGGCTAAGGGTTTGTCTATCTTGTTGATTTTCTCAAAGAACCAGCTCCTGGTTTTGTTGAAATTTTGTATAGTTCTTTCTGTTTCAACTTGGTTGATTTCAACCCTGAGTTTGATTATTTCCTGCCATCTACTCCTCTTGGGTATATTAGCTTCTTTTTGTTCTAACACTTTCAGGTATGCTGTCAATTTGTTAATGTATGCTCTTTCCAGTTTCTTTTTGTGGGCACTTAGAGCTATGAGTTTTTCTCTTAATACTGCTTTCCTTGAGTCCCACAAGTTTTGATATGATGTGTTCTCATTTTCATTAAATTCTAAAAAGTCTTTAATTTCTTTCTTTATTTCTTCCTTGACCAAGTTATCATTGAGTAGAGCATTGTTCAGTTTCCACATGTATGTGGGCTTTCTGGGTTTTTTTTGTCCATATCAAAGATGAGTCTTAGTCCATGGTGGTCTGATAGAGTACAAGGGATTATTTCAATCTTTTTGTATCTGTTGAGGCCTGTTTTGTGACCAATTATATGGTCTATTTTGGAAAAGGTACCATGAGATGCTGAGAAAAAGGTATATTCTTTTGTTTTAGGATGAAATGTTCTATAGATGTCAGTTAAGTCCAATTGATTCATAACTTCTGTTAGTTTCATTGTGTCTCGGTTTAGTTTCTGTTTCCATGATCTGTCCATAGCTGAGAGTGGGGTGTTGAAATCTCCCACTATTATTGTTTGAGGTGCAATGTATGCTTTAAGCTTTAGTAACATTTTTTTTATGTATGTGGGTGCCCTTGCATTTGGGGTATAGATGTTCAGAATTGCAAGTTCATCTTGGTACATTTTTCCTTTGATGGATATGAAGTGTCTTTTATCATTTTTTGATTACTTTTGGTTGAAAACAATTTTATTTGATATTAGAATTGCTACTCCAGCTTGTTTCTTGGGACCATTTGCTTGGAAGATTGTTTTCCAACCTTTTATTCTCAGGTAGTGTCTGTCTTTTTTGCAAAGGTGCGTTTCCTGTATGCAGCAAAATGTTGGGTCCTGTTTATGTATCCAGTCTGATAGTCTACGCTTTTTTATTGGAGAATTGAGTCCATTGATATTAAGAGATATTAAGGAAAAATGAATGTTGTTTCCTGTTATTTTTGTTATTGGCAGTGAAGTTATGTTTGTATAGCTACCTTCTTTTAGGGTTGTTGGGAGATTACTTTCTTGCTTTTTCTATGTTGTAGTTTCCCTCCTTGTGTTGGAGTTTTCCACCAATTATCCTTTAAAGTGCTGGATTTGTGCTAAGATAGTGTGTAAATTTGGTTTTGTCATGGAATATTTTGGTTTCACCATCAATATTGATTGAGAGTTTTGCTGGGTATAGTAATCTGGGCTGGCATTTGTGTTCTCTTAGGGTCTGTATAATATCCTTCCAGGATCTTCTGGCTTTTATAGTCTCTGGTGAGAAGTCTGGTGTAATTCTTATAGGTCTGCCTTTATATGTTACTTTACCTTTTTCCCTTGCTGCTTTTAGTATTTTTTCTTTGTTTTGTACATTTGATGTTTTGATTATTATGTGGCGGGAGGTTTTTCTTTTCTGGTCTACTCTATTTGGAGTTCTGTAGGCTTCTTGTATATTTATGGACATCTCTTTCTTTAGGTCAGGGAAGTTTTCCTCTATAATTTTGTTGAAGATATTTACTGGTCCTTTTAGTTGGGAGTCTTCCCCCTCATCTATATCCATTATCCTTAGGTTTGGCCTTCTCATTGTGTCTTGGATTTCCTGTATGTTTTGGATTAGTAGTTTTTTGTCAATGTTTTCCATGGTATCTTCTGCAAATGAGATTCTCTCTTCTATCTCTTGTATTCTGTCAATGATACTTGTGTCTATGACTCCTGATCTTTTTCTTAGATCTTTCTTTCTATCTCCAGAGTAGTCTCCCTTTGTGATCTCTTTATTGTTTCTACTTTCATTTTTAGATCTTGGATGGTTTTGTTTAATTCCTTCACCTGTGCGGTTGTGGGCTTTTTTGCAATTCATTAAGGAATTTTTGTGTTTGCTCTTTAAGGGCTTCTATCTGTCTACCAGTATTCTCTTTAAATTCTTTGAGAGTGTTATTTATGTCCTTCTTAAAGTCCTCTATCATCATCATGAGAAGTGATTTTAATTCTGAATCCTGCTTTTCCAGTGTGATGGGGTGTTCAGGGCTTGCTATGATGGGGGAACTGGGTTCTTATGATGCCAAGTGACTTTGGATTCTGTTGCTTACGTTCTTGCACTTGCCTTTTGCCATCTGGTTAACTCTAGTGCTACCTGTACCCGCTGTCTCTGACTGAAGCCTGCCTTTCCAGTTATCTTGCTTGTGTCTGATCTCCTCGGGGTCCAGATGTCTCTGTGATCTTCTCCAGCTGTTTTGAGTACAGTGGTACCTCTAGGATGCCTCAGGATATGGTGCCTCCAAAGTAGCAGACCAGCTAGGTGTCTGCTGTTCTGGGTGCAGTGTCTCCTCTAGGATGTCTCAGGATCAGGTGCCCACTGTTCTGAGTGCAGTGTCTCCTCTAGGATGTCTCAGAATCAGGTGCCCACTGCTCTGAGTGCAGTGATTCCTCTAGGATGTCTCAGGATATGTCGTTCTGAGTTCAGTTGTTCCTCTGCCACTCTGGGTTCAGTGGACCCTCTAGGTTGTCTTGGGAGGATTCCAGTGTCCACACAAGAACAGACCTGGCACAGGTCTGCACCAGGCATCAGATCCGGGAGAGGGGCGGCAGGGGAGCACCTCTCCGCAGGGTCGGGTATGGGTTTCTGCTGGAATCTGAGTACTCCCCGCACCCAGCTACAGGCGTAGAACAGTGTTTGGGTCTTCTTACCCACCACTCTGGGTTCAGTGGGCCCTTTAGGATGTCTTAGGAGGAGTCTGGTGTCCGGAAAGGAGCGGACCAAGTGCAGGTCTGCACCAGGCCTCAGATCCGGGAAAGGCGCAAAAACATTTTCAAAGAACTAGTCCGTAGTTTTATGAAGGGGTTTTCTTTGTAATACCATTTGTAAAATCATTTTGCATTTCCAATAGCAGTGTATGAGGGAGGGCATCACACCCTCCTCAAAACTTTCTCTTTCAGACATCTTCATAAGTTTGATGGGGTATCTTAGTAAAATTTTGATTTGAATTTTCTTAATGACTATGCAGGCAGTTTTCCATGTTATTACTGCTGTTGGTATATCATTAAAGAAATGTATCAACTCCTTCCCCTCATCGCTTCCTCTCTCTCTCTCTCTCTCTACTCAAGTGTTCTACTAGAGCTATAACCTCAGTCCTCATTTTTCTTTTTCTTTTTATTGGATATTTTATTTACTTTTCAGATGACAATCCCTTTCCCCATTTCCCTTCCCCAGAAAACCCCTATCCCGTGACCCCTTTTCCATTTGGCTTTTATACAATTTTTTAAATGTTGATCAAGGGCTTTGTAAGTATGGTAATGCTCAATCAGAAGTGTAACATAATACCCAATCTAGCTATGTAAACTATCTTCGACTAGTGGAGACACGTGAACTTCTGCCTCCATGCCCTCTCTCTCTCTTTCTCTCTTTTTCTCTCTCATTACCAAGCTTCTCATCTACTTCATCTTCTCCTCTCCTTACTCCATCTTTTCCTCTCGGTGTTCCTTTCCCCTTAGCTCCTCCTACATATTACCCTTCCTCTTAAAATAAATCTTTTCTCTCAGAATATAATTAGAGCATAATTATTCCTATGTGTACCAGTGAGGTACAAGATAGTCTTAATACCCAGTCCATCCTTTTGTTGACTAGCCAGAACCTCTGCCGTCTCTCTTGACTAGAACACTTAGTTTTGAACCTGGCTTTTTCTTGGCTTTAGAATGAATGTCAGCTGAGAACCCTCCACTCAGATCTTTTCTCTCAAGGTAAATAGCCTGGATTGGCTATGAGTCTATAGGTCTTCAATGCCGTCAGAAATCCAGAATGACTAAATTAACTGAATTTATGGGAAGCAATAAGCATAGCTTCTAAAACTTAGCCAATTTATAGAGACCACTGAACACCTGGACAACCCCTATGCTACCAAACGTTGGAGCATCAAATCTTCAGCCTTCTGGTCCAAACTCATCTGACAGACTTTAGTGCTGCAGAATTATTAAGGGCTGGTTACTCTGTTTAGGCAGATATAATCAGTCAACTATTCTGCAAGTGTGTCCTTTTCTGTAGATGGAGAGACAATTCTTGCCTAGTGGCTGTCTCACCTCAACAGGAGTAACTCCAATGATGCTCAATTTCTTCTTAGAATCCAAGACAGAAAGCTGTCAGGAGCAGAAAGGTCTCTAATCAAAATGAACATTAATATAGAAGTATTTGTGACTTCAATTCTATGGATTTCTGACGTTTTGAAATCCAACTATCCATGTAAGGTAACCTGGACTGCTGTCTGTTATCTTCTTTCAGCTATTTCTAAATGAAATATAGAAAACACCCTAACAATGAACTCAAAGTCATGAATTTGCTATAGTCCCTTAACTCACAGGCTAGTCATCTCAAGTCAGTTAAAAAAGTTAAAGAAGGACTGGGTCTAAGCCTTGTATTTCTAAATGTGTTATACAGGCACAATGCCCATGAGGGTATCTATATTCATTTCACTTTCATATCGATGAGAAGCTTAAACCAATGTAAACCTTAAATTTGAAATCCAAGTGAATTTTGTACCATTTAAGAAATTATAACTTCATCTTGATACTAAATTATACAGATTTCTACCAATAGGTTATGGCTATGCCATAAATCCTACCTAATCCTCCCTGTTCCAACAAAATCACTGCTGTTCCCCAGAGAGACAGCCCCATATTAACCACCTTAGTCTCCAAGCCCGGGGAATAGGGGCGCTGACTCTTCTTTAACTTCTTCAAGCTGATTACGAGCGTCGAGACATCAAAAGAGGGGTAGGGGGAAGAGCAAATTGATAAGCCTCCGACGCTGTGTCCTCACTGCATCCAGATGGAACTCCAAGACACCGGATATTTGAATAGGTCCGCTCGTTTTGCTTGATGAGTAGATACACCAAGGCTGTGCATTCTGCAATATACAATTCTCTGGACAAGTTTTAGTATCAAGAAAAAAAATGTTTTTTCCTAGAGGGCTGACATTTGTTTTTTAAACATGTTGGTTCTAACAACTTTCCCCCCCCCTTTTATGTAGTTGGTTATAATATTTACATTTCAATTTTTATCCTCTTATCCCATTTCCCCCACCACCCAGGAACCCCTTATCCCATCCCCCCTCCTTATATCCCTTCTATAAGGCTGTGGCCGCACCCAAACCCCAACCCCCACTAACCCCTCCTCACCCTCACACTCCCCCCTTTCTGTGTTGGTTTTTCATGGGACCAAGAATCTCCTCTTCAACCCATGCCCAACAAGGCCATCATCCCCTACATATACCACTAGAGTCGTACGTCCCTCCCTATGTGCTCCTGGGCTGGTGGTTCAGACCCTGGGGGGCTCTGGATTGTTTGGTATTGTTGCTTTCCTCTTGGGGTCACAAACCCTTTCTGCTCCCTCAGTCTTCTAAGTTCTCCCTTGGGAAACCCTTGATCATATCAGTGGTTAGCTGTGAGCATCGTCCTCTGAATGTGTCAGTCTCTGGCAGATCTCTAAGGAGACAACTATAATATGTTCTTGACAGCATGCATTTCCAGTCTTCTACATCAACATCTAGCTTAGGTGATAGTACACGGGATGAATGTCCAGGTGGAATGGTCTCCTGATGGCTCATCCTTCAGTTTCTGCCCCATGTTTTGTTTCCATAATTGCTCCCTTGAGTATTTTTGTTACTGGTTCTAAGTAGAACTGAGGCATCCCCTCTTGGTCTTTCTTCTTCATGAGCTTCACATGATCTGTGGGTTGAGTCTTCGCTATTCTAAATTTATGGGCTAACATCCGCTTAACAGTGAGTAAATACCATGTGTGTTCTTTTGTGATTGGGTTAACTCACTCAGGATGGTAATTTTTAGATCCATACATTTACCTAAAAATTTCTCGAATTCATTATTTTTAATAGCTGAGTAATACTCCATTGTGTAGATATACCACATTTTTGTATCCATTCTTCCGTTGAGGGACATCTTGGTTCTTTCCAGCTTCTGGCTATTATAAATAAGGTTGCATGAACATAGTAGAGCATATGTCCTTGTTATATGTTGGAGCGTCTTTTGGGTATATGCCCAGGAGTGGTATAGCTGGATCCTCAGGTAATGCTATGTCGTATTCTGAGGAACTGCCAGACTGATTTCCAGAGTGGTTGTACCAGCTTGCAATCCCACCAACAGTGGAAGAGTGTTCCTCTTTCTCCGCATCCTCGCCAGCCTCTACTATCACCTGAGTTTTTGACCTTAGCCATTCTGATGGGTGTGAGATGGTATCTCAGGGTTGTTTTGATTTGCATTTCCCTGATGACTAAGGATGTTGAGCATTTCTTAAGGTGCTTCTCAGCCATTCGAGTTTCCTCTGTTGAGAATTCTTTGTTTAGCTCTGTTCCCCATTTTTTAATAGGGTTATATGGTTTTCTGAAGTATGATTTCTTGAGTTCTTTGTAAATCTTGGATATTAGCCCTCTATCGGATGTGGGATTGGTTAAGATCATTTCCCAATCTGTTGGTTGCCGTTTTGTCTTATTGACAATGTCCTTTGCCTTACAGAAGCTTTGCAATTTTATGAGGTCCCATTTGTCTATTCTTGATCTTAGAGAATAAGTCACTGGTGATCTGTTCAGAAACTTTTCCCCTGTGCCTAGGTATTCGAGGGTCTTCCCCAACTTCCCTTCTATTAGTTTCAGTGTATCTGGTTTTAAGTGAAGGTCTTTTATCCACTTGGATTTGAGCTTTTTACAAGGAAATAAGCATGGATCAATTTGCATTTTTCTACATGTTGCCCTCCAGTTGAACCAACATCGTTTGCTGAAAATGCTGTCCTTTTTCCACTGGATGGTTTTAGCTCCTTTGTCAAAGATCAAATGACCATAGGTATGTGGGCTCATTTCTGGGTCTTCAATTCTATTCCATTGATCTTCCTGCCTGCCTCTGTACCAATACCATGCAGTTGTTATTTCTATTGCCCTGTAGTACAGTTTGAGGTCAGGGATGGTGATTCCCCCCGAAGTTCTTTTGTTGTTGAGAATAGTTCTCACTATCCTGGGATTTTTGTTGTTCCAAATAAATTTGCAAATTGCTCTTTCTATCTCTGTGAAGAATTGATTTGGAAATTTGATGGGGATTGCATTGAATCTATAGATTGCTTTTGGCAACATGGCCATTTTATCTAAATTAATCCTGCCAATCCAGGATCATAGGAGATCTTTCCATCTTCTGAGGTCTTCTTCTACGTCTTTCTTCAGAGACTTGAAGTTCTTGTCATACAGATATTTCGCTTGCTTGGTTAGGTTCACTCCCAGATATTTTGTATTGTTTGTGACTATTGTGACGGGTGTCATTTCCCTAATTTCTTTCTCAGCCTGTTTATCATTTGAGTATAGGAAGGCTACTGATTTGTTTGAGTTTATTTTATATCCAGCCACTTTACTGACGTTGTTTATCACGTTTAGGAGTTCTCTGATGGAAATTTTTGGGTCACTTAAGTATACTATCATATCATCTTCAAATAGAGAAATTTTGACTTCTTCTTTTCCTATTTGTATCCCTTTGAATTCCTTTTGTTGTCTAATTGCTCTAGCTAGGACTTCCAGTACTATATTGAATAGGTAGAGTGAGAGTGGACAGCCTTGTCTAGTCCCTGATCTTAGTGGGATTGCTTCCAGTTTCTCTCCATTTAGTTTGATGTTGCCTTCTGGCTTGCTGTATATTGCTTTTACTATGTTTAGGTATGGACCTTGAATTCCTGCTCTTTCCAAGACTTTTAACATGAAGGGATGTTGAATTTTGTCAAATGCTTTCTCAGCATCTAGTGAGATGATCATGTGATTTTTTTCTTTCAGTTTATTTATGTAGTTGATTACATTGATGGATTTCCAAATATTGAACCATCTCTTCCTTCCTGGGATAAAGCCTACTTGATCATGATGAATGATGGCTTTGATGTGTTCTTGGATTTGGTTTGTGAGAATTTTATTGAGTATTTTGCATCAATATTCATAAGAGAGATTGGTCTGTAGTTCTCTTTCTTTGTTGGGTCTTTGTGAGGCTTTGGTATGAGCGTAATTATAGCTTCGTAGAACGAATTGGGTATTGTTCCTTCTGTTTCTATTCTGTGGAATAGTTTGAAGAGAATTGGTATTAGGTCTTCCTGAAAGGTCAGGTAGAATTCTACACTAAAACCATCTGTCTCCGGACATTTTTTGGTGGGGAGATTTTTGATGACTGCTTCTATTACTTTAGGGGTTATAGTGCTGTTTAGATGGTTTATCTGCCCCTCGTTTAACTTTGGTACTTGGTATCTATCTAGAAAATTGTCCATTTCATCCAGATTTTCTAATTTTGTTGAGTATAGGCCTTTGTAATAGGATCTAACCATTTTTTTAATTTCCTCTGTTTCTGTTGTTATGTCTCCCTTTTCAGTTCTGATTTTATTGAATTGAGTGCTGTCTCTGTGCCCTTTGGTTAGTCTGGCTAAGGGTTTGTCTATCTTGTTGATTTTCTCAAAGAACCAGCTCCTGGTTTTGTTGATCTTTTGTATAGTTCTTTTTGTTTCAACTTGGTTGATTTCAACCCTGAGTTTGATTATTTCCTGCCGTCTACTCTTCTTGGGTATATTAGCTTCTTTTTGTTCTAACCCTTTCAGGTGTGCTGTCAAGTTTTAATGTACGCTCTTTCCATTTTCTTTTTGTGGGCACTTGGAGCTATGATTTTTCCTCTCAGTACTGCTTTCAAGGAATCCCATAAATTTTGATATGAAGTGTCCTCATCTTCATTTAAATCTAAAAAGTCTTTAATTTCTTTCTTTATTTCTTCCTTGACCAAGTTATCATTGAGTAGAGCATTGTTCAGTTTCCATGTGTATGTGGGCTTTCTGTTGTTTTTGTCCATGTCAAAGACGAGTCTTAGTCCATGGTGGTCTGATAGAGTACAAGGGATTATTTCAATCTTTTTGTATCTGTTGAGGCCTGTTTTGTGACCAATTATATGGTCTATTTTGGAGAAGGTACCATGAGGTGCTGAGAAAAAGGTATATTCTTTTGTTTTAGGATGAAATGTTCTATAGATGTCAGTTAAGTCCAACTGGTTCATAACTTCTGTTAGTTTCATTGTGTCTCGATTTAGTTTCTGTTTCCATGATCTGTCCATAGCTGAGAGTGTGGTGTTGAAATCTCTCACTATTATTGTGTGGGGTGTAATGTATACTTTAAGTTTTAGTAAAGTTTCTTTTATGTATGTGGGTGCCTTTGCGTTTGGAGCATAGATGTTCAGAATTGCAAGCTCCTCTTGGTACACTTTTCCTTTGATGAATATATAGTGTCCTTTATCTTTTTTAATTACTATTGGTTGAAAATTGATTTTATTTGATATTAGAATGGCGACTCTGGCTTGTTTCTTGAGATCATTTGCTTGTAAGATTGTATTCCATCCTTTTACTCTGAGATAGTGTTTGTCTTTTTCACAGAGGTGCATTTCCTGTATGCAGCAAAATTCTGGGTTGTGTTTATGGATCCAGTCTGATAGTCTATGTCTTTTTATTGGAGAGTTGAGTCCATTGATATTAAGAGATATTATGGAATAATGAATGTTGTTTCCTGTTATTTTTGTTATTATTGGCGTTGGAGTTATGTTTGTGTAGGGGTCTTCTTTTAGGGTTGTTGGAAGATTATTTTTTTGCTTTTTCTATGTTGTAGTTTCCCTCCTTGTGTTGGAGTTTCCCCCAATTATCCTTTGAAGTGCTGGATTTGTGTTAAGATATTGTGCAAATTTGATTTTTATCATGGAATATTTTGTTTCTCCATCAATATTGATTGAAAGTTTTGCTGGGTATAGTAGTCTGGGCTGGCATTTATGTTCTCTTAGGGTCTGTATGATATCCGTCCAGGATCTTCTGGCTTTTATAGTCTCTGGTGAGAAGTCTGGTGTAATTCTTATAGGTCATCCTTTATATGTTACGTTAGCTTTTCCCTTACTGCTTTTAGTATTTTTTCTTTGTTTCGTACATTTGATGTTTTGATTATTATGTGACGGGAGGTATTTCTCTTCTGCTCTAAAGTATTTGGAATTCTGTAGGCTTCTTATATATTTATGGACATCTCTTTCTGTAAGTTAGGAAAGTTTTCCTCTATAATTTTGTTGAAGATATTTACTGGCCCTTTAAGTTGGGAGTCTTCCCCCTCATCTATACCTATTATCCTTAGGTTTGGCCTTCTCATTGTGTCCTGGATCTCCTGTATGTTTTGGGTTAGTAGCTTTTTGCATTTTGCATTTTCTTTGACAGTTGTGTCTATGTTTTCCATGGTATCTTCTGCACATGAAATTCTCTCTTCTATCTCTTGTATTCTGTTGGTGAATCTTGTGTCTATGACTCCTGATCCTTTTTTTAGGTTTTCTATCTCCAGGGTAGTCTCCCTTTGTAATTTCTTTATTGTTTCTACTTCCATTTTTAAAAATGGGATGTTTTGTTTGATTTCTTCTGCTGTTTGGTTATTTTTTCTTCCAATTCCCTAAGGGATTTTTGTGTTTCCTATTTAAGGGCTTCTATCTGTCTGCCTGTGTTCTCCTTAATTTCTTTGAGAGTGTTATTTATGTCCTTCTTAAAGTCCTCTAGCATCATCATGAGAAGAGATTTTAATTCTGAGTCCTGCTTTTCTGGTGTGATGGAGTGTTCAGGGCTTTCTATAATCGGGGAACTGGGTTCTGATGTTTCCATGTAACTTTGGTTTCTGTTGCTTACGTTCTTGCGCTTGCCTTTTGCCATTTGGTTAACTCTAGTACTCCCTGTACTTTCTGTCTCTGACTGAGGCCTCCCTTTCCAGTTATCTTGCTTGTTTCTGGTCTCCTTGGGGTCCCAATGTCTCTGTGATCTTCTCCAGCTGCTCTGAGTATAATGATAACTCTAGGATAACTCAGAATATGGTGTCTCCTAGGTAGCAGTCCAGCTAGGTGTCCCCTGTTCTGGGTGTAATGTCTCTTCTAGGATGTCTCAGGCTAATGTGTCCACTGCTCTGTGTGCCGTGACTCCTCTATTATGTCTCGTGATATGTTGTATGTCGCTCTGAGTTACTTTGGTCCTCTGCCACTCTGAGTTCAGTGGATCCTCTACTGCTCTGGATTCCTTGCACCCTCTAAAGTGGGTCAGGAGGGATCCGGTGCCCCCAGAAGCAGACCGGGCGGGTGTCTGCTTCAGGCCTCAGATCTGGGAGAGAGGCAGAAGGAGTATGCTATTCTGCAGGGGTGGGTTTTGGGGTTCTGCTAGAGTCTGAGCACTCCCTGCACTCAGCTCTGGTCCTAGGGCAGTGAATGGGTCTTCTTACCCACTGCTATGGGTTCCTTGCACCCTCTAGGGTGGGTCATGAGGGATCCGGTGTCCCTACTGCTCTGCGTTCCTTGCACCTTCTAGGGTGGGTCAGGAGGGATCCGGTACCCCCAGAAGCAGACTGGGCGGGTGTCTGCTTCAGGCCTCAGATCTGGGAGAGAGGTGGAAGGGGTATGCTATTCCGCAGGGGCGGGGTTTGGAGTTCTGCTGGAATCTGAGCACTCCCTGCACTCAGCTCTGGGCCTAGGGCAGTGAGAGAGTCTTCTTACCTACTGCTCTGGGTTCCTTGCACCCTCAAGGATGGGTCAGGAGTGATCCGGTGCCCCTAGAAGCAGACCGGGCGGGTCCTCATTTTTCATTTTAAAATTTGAGACAGGATTTCACTAAGTTGCTGAGGTAGGCCTTGAACTTGTGACCCTCCTGCCTCAACCTCCTCCATAGCTAGAATTACAGACTTTAGCCACTTGACTGACATCATTTCTTGTTTTTAAACAGTGTTGTCTTTTTTGTTGAGTTTACAGTTATTAATATATTCAAGGAAGACTGTAGAAGGCAGAGTTTGCAAACTGTATTCCCAATCTGTATTGTCTTTTTAAAAATTGTTTTAAGATTTGATGTGTATGAGTGTTTTGCCAACATGTATCTATGTGCATTTTACAAATGTGGTTGCTGCTCATGGAGGTCAGAAGAGGGGGAGCAGATCCGCTTAAACTATAGTTACAAAAGGTTGTAAACTCCCATGTTGGTGCTGGGAACTTAAGCTAGGTCTTCTTCAAGACCAACAAGAGATGCTTGTTGTTGTTGTTTAAGAGTGATTAAAAGAATTCCTCTACATACTGGCCTTGAACTCACAGAGATCAGTCTGACTCTGTGTCCTGCACACTAAGATTAAAGGTTGTGCTACCATGCCTGGTGTAGCAAGAGCTCTTAACCATGGAGCAATCTCTCCAGCCCTCAATACTATCTTTCCATTTGCTTTTTCAGATAGTCCCATTATGCTATTATGCATTAGGTTATTTTCCAACATAAGATCTTCTTACCCCTTGCCTTGGCCTCCTGAGTTCTGGGATTACAGGCATACACACTGCATCTGGGCCATTTTGCTTTCTTGTTTTTGTTTTTTTGGGGGTTTTTTGTTTGTTTGTTTGTTTGTTTGTTTTTTCTTGAGACAGGGTTTCTCTGTATAGCCCTGGCTGTCCTGGAACTCACTCTGTAGACCAGGCTGGCCTCGAACTCAGAAATCCACCTGCTTCTGCCTCCCAAGTGCTGGGATTAAAGGCGTGTGCCACCACCTCCCAGCCTCCATTTTGCTTTCTTGACAATGTCTATGTTAGTCTGTGAGGCCAACCATAGCAATTATATGATCTCATTGGTAACTGTAAAAAAATCTTTTTGCTTGTTTATTTTTTTTTTGAAACAAGGTTTCAGGTAGCACAGGCTGGTCTCAAACCCACTGTATATATAAAACCAAGAATAGACTTGAATTTATAATTTATAATTTTCTTACCTCTATCACCCAAATACTGGGATTACAGATATGTACCACTATGTACCACTATACCAGGCTAACATAAGGAACCTAATTCAATTCATAACACTCTGCTCTCCAGACTTCTAAGTTCATATATATATGAATATATATATATATATATATCCCTGACACTACTGGAATACTAAACAGCTTCTTCTTGAGACAACACACTCATCTGTCCAATTGGCAAAGTCTGGGAGACAGGCCTCCAAGAGAGAGTGGGAATGTGAGTTTTGGGCTCACAGTGAGGAGGCAGAATTCCCAGTAGATCACTGCAATGAGGAGAAGGCAGCTTCAGAGACGATGAGCACAGGTGCACAGAAGGGATGCTCAGCATTAGTAGTTGCTAGAGTAATGCAGGCAAAACTGTCATAGTGATGTCAATGGAGGATGGCAAGAGCTCTGGGAATCTCAAGCAACGAGACTCAGCAGCCTGCCACACCAATTACAGAGACACAGAGTGGTGACAGGTGGAGACAGGTTAAGCAATGTGGTTCTATTAGGAGATAAGGATAAAGGGGCTCAGTGACTACAAGTCCCTCACCAGGGCACTGATATGAACTATAGTTGGATATAGAGAAAGTGGTTAAAAAGCATGGCTGAGCAGGCTTGGTCACAGTGTGCCTGGTTGGTCTTTATCTCTGTGGTCTGGTTGACCATTATCTGAGCTCTGCTTCCATATGATATGTAGAAGTTCTGTCTTTGAGGCACTGCTGTTCCTGGAATTCAAGATAATTACAGATTGAAAACCATGTCTGGAGACATTCAGGCATGCTTTCAGAGTCCAGAACAGGGCATCATGTAAGCTTTGATAAGATACTTCTGTTTCTTGAACTGTTGGAGACAGTTTAGATAGGTTGGTCTTTAAACAGATTTTTTAAATACTTAGCATAGCTAACACTGAGTTAAAGCATGTGATGGTGAAGTGTGCAGAGTTAGGGGGACAAATACAAATGAAGGGAGAGATGCCAGGCTTTTATTTCTTGGGAGCCCAAAGAATGAGTCAATACTTTATAGCACAGACACTAATGGTAATTTACTTAAATATTAATTACATTCATCAAGATTCATTAAGTGAATTACTTAGCCAATCATATTTAATGTATTTTTTGAAGGACAAGGTCTCTATGTAGCCCTGACTGTCCTACATTTTTTTTATGTAGACCAGGCTTGCCTTGAACTCACAGGGATCCAACTGCCTCTACTTCTTGAGTAGTGATAATAAAGACATGAGGCACCGTGCCTTCTAGGCTTAGATTTTTTTCAAAACCATTTTTAATGATGGTTTCTAAATGGTTCAACCTCCCTTCTAGCCCACCACTCATCAGAGGTAGGGGAAAAGAAAGGTTAATAGAAAATGGGGTTATGGATCTGTTTAGAAATAGTTCACTGGGGTGATTCCAATCTTCATAGTCAGCAGTCTAGTCCACTCAGCAAACACCAAACACAAATCAGTAGCACTGACTCCATCCAGAAACCTCAAGGCTCTGCCAGCTGATTGATCAGCAAGAGTCAGGGGAAGCAGCGAGAAGTATCTGGAATACCACCAGAAGTTCTTTGATGCATTTATCTCTCCAAAGTCAAGAAAGAAATGAACCAATGCAAGAGTGACATCAGTGAAGACGAGCGTCAGAGAAGCACAACGAAGACCAGCAAAGAGTTGTAAGGTGAAACAATGCCAGAGCATCATCCACTGACTGTTGGGTTACACTTATACTCATTCCAAACATTACGTGTCTTCTCAAGCTCCACTCCAGAAAAACATCACATCCCATTTCACCAGACAGCTTCCAGAAAAACACATGTCTGTTCTCAGCAAAACATCCTCTCATAAGACAGCTTCCAGAAAAACACAAATGAGTCTCCAATGAAAACAGAAATGTCCACTTCAATGCTTAGCCTTTAAAATATATTTTTAAAGAAAAATAAACTAAGTGTGCTGGCACAGGCTTGTAATCCTAACTCTGAGAAGACTGGGTCAGGAAGAGTCTAAGTTCAAGGTTAGCGTGAGCTATAGAAAGATGCCTCCCTGGAAATTTTAATTTCATAGTGTGTGAATGACAACCTCAATACATTATTTTTAGGGTTTCTGTATGCCATTAATACAGACATTAACTGTAGTGATTTTAACTGCCGTTAGTTGAGATCTCACTCAGGATTGTTTCTAACTCTTCCTGAAGCATTGCAAGACAAGCATGGGCACAAGAAACAAATACCTATAGGTCCATAAGTTGTAAAATCCCCTAAAGTTTCACATATTGGTTTTAAACTCAAATCTAAATTAATAGTGAGCTTTTGAATTGTCAGGAGCTTCCAGCAGGGGGCGCTCTGTACCCTAGTTATGTGAGGTTAGTAAGATTTGTTGGGCCACTTCTTTTACTTTGAAAATTACCAGCTAGAAGCAGCCTATCATAATCATGTGCTGCTTTGAAATGTGTGCATGATATTCCACTAGAATTGATGTTTTGTTTTTATCTTTTCATTTTCATGGTTGGAAGGCTTTTTCGTTGTTACTGGAAGGCTTTTTTGGTTGTTTTGGAGGTTGGCAGAGTGCTTGCACCTCATATGTGAGGCTCTGGATTCAATCCCAATGCTGAAGAAAAACAGTTGTACTTGAAATTTGTTTTTGAACCTCAATATTGTTTATCTATGTATGTTTAAATATATGTTATATAAAATAATTGTTATGGAAGAATTACTTCAAAGAAACAGTAAGGCAGTTCTAATTTTTTAACCTGCAAAGAAACCTTATAGCATATTTTCCTTTTGCCTAGTTCTAACTTCTTCTTAAACATATGTGTCCTAGTTTCCTTTCTGTTGCTGTGATAAACAGCTCTGACCACAATCAGTCCAGGGAAGAAAGGGTGTGATTGGCTTATAT
>JANHMN010000171.1:0-30956 GCA_030674055.1 Rhabdomys pumilio | reverse complement strand
TTTATGTACATTTCAAATGCTATTACCTTTCCTGCTTTCCAAACTCCCATAAACCATCTTATCTCCCAACCCCCTACTTCTATGAGGGTGTTCTTCACACCCACCAACACACTCCCATCTCACTGCCCTGGCATCCTCCTACAGTGGAGATTTAAGCTTTTACAGGGCCAATGGCCTTCCCTCCCATTAATGTCAGACAAGACCATCCTCTGCTATGTATGCGACTGGAGCCATGGGTCTCTCCATGTGTGCTCTTTAGTTGGTGGTTTAGTCCCTGGGAGCTCTGTGGGGTCTGGTTGATTGATATTGTTGTTTTTCCTATGGGGTTGCAAATCCCTTCAGCTCCTTCAGTTCTTTCCCTAACTCCTCCATTGGGGTCCACTTGCTCAGTCCAATGGTTGGCAGCAACCATCCACATCTGTATTTGTCAGGCTCTATCAGAGGCTCTCAGGAGACAGCTATATCAGGCTCCTGTCAGCAAGCACTTCTTGACATCTGCAATAGTATCTGGAAGATAGTTTCTGAATTCCATATGGATGAGGTTTAGAGAAGATGTCAAATTTGGGGTTTAATTTACAAAACTAAAATTGACCAAACTCCGCCCAACACAAGTGACCTTACAAAAAAGCTTGTCCTCTCTAGAAAATTGAACATGATCTAAGGAGAATAAAATAAAATGCCAATAACACTGAAAAGTTATTGTTTATTTAGATGAAAACAGCCTTAATAAAGTAATTTTACAAATCCAACACTTATAAAGTACTCTCTAAACTTACATTCAGATCTATTTCTGAGATTTGGTGAAAAGTAATTTACTGGCAAGATTTTGATTGTTAACTTCATTGCATTAGTTAAATGGTTAGGGAATTAATAAAGGAAATATTTTGGTGTGCCTGTGTTTTCTCAGGCAGAACTAGATTTAAAGACTATGGCTATTGAAAAATTCAAATTTGTCCAGACTAGTGAGATATGTTGGAACTGTGAATGTGGACCTGTTTGCAGAAATAGGCCTGGCTGCTGGGGGTGTGACAATGGAGACTATATTTTGCCCTGGTCACTTCCTGCTATTGCTTCTTTTTATTTTCTGTCTGTCTTAAGAACAGCCTCTGACTCATGGTTGCAAATCAGGATAATCCAGTTATCCAGGGTTATCCAGGGTTATCCAGGATAACCAACCACAGACCCAAAGTCAGTAGAGACAATGACTGTGGAATAGCAGCCAAGTAAATCTTTTTTCCCAAAAGTTTATTTTTATTCCCTTTACATCTCTATCACAGTCTGTCTTCTCTCTTCTCTTCCCTGTCCCATCCTTACACATCCTTCTTCTTATTGCCCCTGCCCCTTCTCATCAGAGAAGAGGAAGCCCCACTTGGGTACCTCTCCACCTTAGGATATATCTAGTCTAAGCAAGAGTAGGCACATCCTTTCTCATTAAGGGCTAGCCAGTAGTTCAGGCAGTGGGTAAGAGATCTAATGGCAGGGATTAGAGACCAAGACAGCCCCCTGCTCAATTGTCTGGAGACTCACCTGAATACCAAACTACACATTTTGCCAAAAATGTGTAGTGTGTCTAAGTCTAGCTCTTGCATGCTTCCTAGATGTTGTGCCAAGTTAATCTTTTCTTGGCTAAGGTCACTTATTTTATATATTTTGTCATCGTGATGAGAATGCTGAATAGTCTTCTTCAAAATGCAGTTGTTTATCAAGCAAACTGTTCCTAAAGTAGTAGCTGTGAATTACTTTTATGCTAAATTAAAGACTGTATATTTTCTTAGAGATAGGAGTAGAAGGAAAAAATATAAGTATGAGGAATATACTTATATTGTGTTTATAAGTATGGTGGAATCTATACACTGAGGTCAGAGATGATAAATTAGAATATTTTATGGGAGAACACGAACATGTAAAGAGTGACTCTTAAACTGGATTTTAATATGCTTTGAAAAGAGCCACTTCTTGAATAGTTAATCCACATGGAAATGTTTCAGGACACTTATGCTCTATTTCGTCTCTTGTGACAAGCAAATAACTCTTGTTGGTTGTTTTTTTCATTAATTTACTTATTTACTTTATATCACAATCAAAGCCTTGCTCTCTTCTCTCCTCCCTTGCCCACCTTACACCACACCCCCATTATACCCACTATCACACCTGCCACCCTTGGTACCAACCCATCCTTGTACATTAAGTCCATTAAATCACAGCAGGACTAACCACATCCTTTCCCACTGAGGCCACACAAGGCAGCCCAGCTAGGGGAAAAGTATCTGAAGGCAGGCAACAGGACTCTGAGTTAAAGATAACCCTCACTCCAATTGGTAAGAGACTCATGTGAAGACCAAGCTGCACATCTACTACCTTTGTGTAAGGGACCTAGGTCCATTCCTTGCATATTCTTTAATTGGTGGTTTAGTTTCCGTGAACCCTGGACAGGGGTCCAGGTTAGTTGGCTCTGTAGGTCTTCTTGTATTGACCTTAAACTTTCCAGTTCCTTCAGTCCTTCCCAATTCTTCCAAAAGACATCCTGACCTCTACCTAATGTTTGGCTGAGGGTCACTGTGTCTGTTTTCATCAGCTACTAGATGACAGCTATGCTAGGCTCCTCTCTGTAAGCATAGCAGAGTATCATTAATAGTGTCAGGGGTTGGCTTTCTCCCATGGAGTGGGTCTCAAACTGAGCTAGCTATTGGTTGACCATTCTCTCTCTCAATCTCTGTTCCATTCTTATCCCTGCATGTCTTGTAGGTGGGGCAGATTTTGGGTCCAAGGTTTTCTGGGTGAGTTGGCATTCATGTCTTTCCACTGGACATCCTGCCTAACTACATGCTGCTACTTCAAGTTCCATAACCCCTAGTGCTAGAAGTCTTAGCTAGAGTCATTCCCATATCCTCCCAGGAGCATCCCCATCCTAGGTCCCTAACTTATCCCAGAGATTCTAACCCCCCACCCCAAATCTGGATTCCCTTCTATCTCTCAGCCCTCTCTCACCCTACCCCCATCACTTCACACCAGATCCCTACCTTTTCCCCTCCCCACTCACTCTTCTTCCAAATTGCCTCCTTCTATCTTTCTATGTAAATTTCTTTTGGGTGAGAATAAAGCATCCTGCCTTGGGCTTTCCTTGTTACTTAGCTTCTTTGGGTCTGTGAATTATAGAGTGGTTATCCTGTACTTTAGGGCTAATGTCCACTTATCAGTGAGTGCATAGCATGTATGTGTTTCTGGGTCTGAGTTACTCCACTCAGAATGATATTTTCTAGTTCTATCCATTTGATAGTTCTGCTTATTATAAATAAAGCTTCCATGAAAATAGTCAACCTAGTGTTTTTGTTGTATGGTGGATCATCTTCTGCATATATGCCTAAGAGTGGTATCTTGAGGTAGAAATATTCCCAATATTCGGAGAAACTGCCAGATTGATTTCAAAAGTTGGCATAAAATTTTTTTTTCCCATCAACAATGTAGGAAGGTTGATCTTGCTCCACATCCTTGACTATATGTGCTGTCACTTGAGTTTTTGATCTTAGACATTTTGATAGTTGTAAGATAGAATCTCAGGTTGTTTTGATTTTTCATTTTCCTGATGACTACGGACTTTGAACTTGTCTTTAAGTGCTTCTCAGACTTTAAGATTCCTCTGCTGAGAATTCTCTTTTAGGCTCTGTACCCATTTTTAAAATTGGTTTATTCCATTTCTTGGTATCTACTTGCTTGAGTTCTTTATATATTTTGAATATTAATCCTCTGTCAGATGTAGGGTTGGTGAAAGTCTTTCCCCATTCTGTAGGATGCCCATTTTGTTCTTGTCAAATGGGTCTTTTACTTGTTTGGATAGGCTTATGTCAAGACATTTTATATTTTATATGTATATTGTATATTTTATTTGTGTCAGATAAGTTTGAATATGGTGTGCTATCATTTTGAATAACTTCTAAAAGTTCTTTAATTTTTTTCTTAATTTCTTCCATGGCCACGTTATCATTGAGTAGATAGTTGTTCAGCTTCCATGTGTATGTGTGCTTTCTGTTGTTTTTGTTGTTATTTAAAACAGGCCTTTGTCCATGGTGGTTGGATAGAATACACAGGATTAATTCAATATTAATTTTGTATCTGTTAAGGTTTGCTTTGTTTTCAATAATATTGTCTATTTTTGAGAAAGTACCATGAGGTGCTGAAAAGAAGGTGCATTCTTTTGTTTTAGAATGAAGTGTTCTATAGATATCTGTTAAATCCGTTTGGTTCATAACTTCTGTTAGTTTTACTGTGTCTCTGTTTAGTTTCTTTTTCCATGATCTGTCCATTGGTGAGAGTGGGGTGTGTGAAATCTTCTACCATTATTGTGCGAAGTTCCATGTGTGCTTTGAGCTTCAGTAACTTTTCTTTTACGAATGTGGGTGCCTTTGTATTAGGCTCATAGATGTTCAGAATTGAGAGTTCATCTTGATGGATTTTTCCATTGATGAGTATGTAGTGTCCTTTTCCATCTTACTTGATAACTTTTGGTTGAAAGTCTATTTCTTTTTTTTTTTTTTTTTTTTTTTGATACTAGAGTTGCTACTCCAGCTTGTTCCCTGGGACTATTGGCTTAGAAATTTTACTTTGTAACTCAGGTGTGTTTTCTGTATGCAGCAAAATGCTGGGCGCTGTTTATGTGTCCAGTTTGTTAGCCTGTGTCTTTTTATTGAGGAATTTAGTCAACTGATATTGGGAGATATTAGGGAGCAATGATTGTTTCTTCCTGTTACTTTTTTTAGAGGTGGGATTACATCATTGTGTGGTTCTCTTCTTCTGGGTTTGTTGTGAAAGAATTAATTTCTTGCTTTTTGGAGGGTGTAGTTTCTCCCTTTCTGTTGAAGTTTTTCTTATACTCTGTAGGAGTGGATTAGTGGAAAGTTAGTGCTTAAAGTTGGTTTTGTCTTGGAATACCTTGTTTCTCCCTCTATGGTAATTGGAGGTTTTACTGAGTATATTAGTCTGGGCTGGCATTTTTGTTCTGTTAAGGTCCGTATGACATCTACCCAAGATCTTATGGCATTAAGAGTGTCTGTTGAGAGGTTTGATGTAATTCTTGTAGGTCTTCCTTTACATGATACTTGACCTTTTTCCCTTTCTGCTTTTAATATTCTTCCTTTATTCTGTGCATTTGGTGTTTTAATTATGTGATGGGAGGAATTGCTTTTCTGGTCCTACCTGTTTGGTGTTCTGTAGGCTTCTTGTATATTTATGGGCACCTCTTAGAATAGGTTATGGAGGTTTTCTTCTATAACTTTGTTGAAGATGTTTACTGGCCCTTTGAGTTGGAAATCTTCACTTTCTTCTATACCTAATAGTTTCAGGTTGGGTCTTTTCATTGTGTCCTGGATTTCTTAAATATTTTGTGTTAGGAGCTTCTTCCTTTTTGTATTTCCTTGTATTTTGTGTCAATGTCTTCTATTGTATCTTCCACACATGAGATTCTTTCTTCTATTTTTTGTATTCTCTTGGTGATGCTTGCATCTTTGACTACTGTTCTTTTTTAGGTTTTCCATTTTCAGGGCTGTCTCTTTTGTGTGTGTGTGTTTTTTTTAATGTTTCTATTTCTATTTTTAGATCATCAATGGTTTGGTTCAACTCCTTCACCTATTTGATTGTGTTTTCCTGTATTTCTTTAAGGGTTTCTGCGTTTCCTCTTAAAGTGCTTCTACTTGTTTACCTGTGTTCTCCTGTATTTCTTTAAGGTTATCTTTGTTTTAGCTCTGGTGTTAACTGAACTGCTAGTCTCTGACTGGAGCTTCTGCCTCTTGTAAGCCTGTGATTCTATGGTCCTGTGATCCTGAATGTGTCCAAAACCCTGGGGGATTGAGCTGCAAGTGGAGGTGTGTGCTGAGTGGGTGGGGATTCAGAGCATTGGCTCTGTTCCCACACAGGAAAAAAACTGGAAAAAGAGCAGGTCTCTGACTAGGTATTGGGGCAGAGTTTGTGAGTCTCCCCTGTGATCCTGCATGTGTCTGAACACCTGGGGAGTAAAGCTGCAAATGGGGTGTGTGCTGAGTGGGTGGGAATCCAGAGCAGAGGGTCTACTCCTGTACAGGTGCAAACCAGATGGATTGTGGCACAACAAGAACCTTTATGTTATTTGTGACTATCGTGAAGGGTGTCATTTCCCTAATTTCTTTCTCAGCCTGTTTATCCTTTGAGTAGATGAAGGCTACTAATTTGTTTGAGTTACTTTTATATCCAGCCACTTTGCTGAAGTTGTTTATGAGCTGAAGGAATTCTCTGGTTGAATTTTTCGGGTCACTTAATTATACTATTATATCATCTGCAAATAGTAATATTTGATTTTTTTTGTAATTTTTATCCCTTTGTCCTCCTTTTGTTGTCTAATTGCTATGAGTAGAAACTTGAGTACTATATTGAATAGCTATATTGAATATAGCTATTATAGTACTATATTATATATATATAATACTATATTGTACTATATTGAATAGAGTGGGCAGCCTTGTCTAGTCCCTGACTTTAATGGGATTGCCTAAAGTTTCTCTCAACTTAGTTTGATGTTGCCTACTGATTTGCTATATACTGTTTTTACTATGTTTAAGTATGGGTCTTGAATTCCTGATCTTTCCAAGACTTTTAGCATGAAGGGAAGTTGAAGTTTTTCAAATGCTTTTTCAGCACCAAATAAGAGGATCATGGTTTTTGTTTTTTGTTTTAATGTTTTTATTTGGGTTTTTGTTTGTTTATACATAGTGGATTATGTTGATGGAACTCTATATACTGAACCATCCCTGAATCCCTGGGATGAATTCTAATTGATCATGGTGAATGATCATTCTGTGTTTTTGGATTTGGTTTGGGAGAATTTTATTGAGTACTTTTGCATTGATATTTATAAAGGAAATTGGTCTGAAGTTCTCTTTGTTGGGTTTTTGTATGATTTTGGTATCAATGTAACTGTGACTTCATAGAACAAATTAGGTAGTGGTCATTCTGTTTCTGTTTTGTGGAATAGTTTAAAGAGTTTTGATAATAGAACTTCTCTGAAGGTCAGATAGAATTCCACACTACAACCATTTGGTCCTGGACTCTTTTTTGGTTGGAATAGTTTTAATGACTCCTTCTATTTCTTTAAGGGTTATAGGACAGTTTAAATGGTTTATCTGATCCTGATTTAACTATAGTACCTGGAATCTGTCTAGAAAATTATCCATTTAATCCAGCCCTCTATTATCATCATGAGATGTGAATTTAAATCAAAATCTTTCTATCCAGGACTCCTTGTGGTGGAAGAACTGGGTTCTGATGATGCCAAGTAACCTTGGATTCTGTTGCTTATGTTCTTGTGTTTGCCTCTTGCCATCTGGTTATCTCTGGTGTTAGCTGTTCTTCCTGTCTCTGACTGAAGCTTGTCCCTTCTGTCAGCCAATAAGCCTGGGGTCTTATGTGTTCTAGCACTCTTAGGAGAAAAGTTTTCTCTGGCCAGGGTTGGATTATAGATAGATGTGGCACAAGGTCAGCTCCAGCATGCAGATGGAAAACAGAAGGATCATGCCCCTGGCTGCATGTCCCCATCTGCACCATGGTTCCTGGTTCCTATGGCCTCTGGTAAGGTCTCACTTTGGCCAGGTTTGGGGACAGTAGTAGTGGTGTTACCTGTGATCTAAGGTGTGTCAGTCCTTTTGGGAGATAAGCTCTCTTCTGTTAGGATTGTGGTATGAATAGCTGTGGCAAAGGGTCAGCTCTGGCGTGCCCAGTAGAAATTCTTAACTTCAGTTTAATAATAGTTAATATTCAGTAAAATATCATGTCAATATCTGGAGGATACTTTTCACAATGCAGGATGCTGGGCAACAATAAAGAGCCTTGAGCCTTGACAAGGGTTACAGAAGGGAACTGACCTTAGGGAAAACCTAAGATTAGAAAGAGTCGAAGGTCATTATACTATGGACTACTCTAAGTGGCATGTAATCATGAAGTTAGAGGAAAGCTAGTAGGTTTGGAAGTTGAATAAAGCACTAATAAATGGAAACACCCTAAACAGTGAGATTTTTTGAAATTTTAGGGTTGTATACACGTGAAATGCTAGGAAAGTAACACATCCAGAAAGGGCAAGAAAGTTCTGGGCTTCCCTTCTTCTCTATATTTATCTGTGAGCTTATCATCTTAATTTTTCTGAGCTGTTTCATTTCTGTTCATCTGGTCACAGCAAATAAAATATATTTCTGAATCCTGTGTCAATTTAGAAAATTGTCAAATCTTACAAAGTGTTGTAGAAAACTTTTATTTGATGTTGAATAGGAAGATATTAGGGTAGTCTTGCAACGAGCAATTACAGATAGGATACTTGAAATGGAGTTAGCTTTAAATGACATGATCCTTAATTAATGAAGTCCAGTATAGCTCAGAATGTTTCAGACAGAAGCAAAAGGGAGCTGGATTTGACTCACAGGTAGAGTTCCTGTTTGCAAGCATAAGACAGTGGGTTCAGTTCAATCCCCAGTACTAATACGAGATAAATAAAACAAAAATATTCTTTAGGGGCATGCAGTATGATGGTTCTTCAGGTAAAGTCATTTTTTGCAAAGTGTAGTGATCTGACATTGAACCTTTACATTCACATGGAGGAAGAAAAGAATTGATCCCTGCAAGTTGTTCTCTAACCTAAACATGCATATCTTGGCATACATGACCTTCCTTATGAATAGACAGATAGATAGATAAGTAGATAGATAGATAAATAGATAGAAAGATAGATGATAGATAGAAAGCAAAATTAAATTAAATTAAAATGATTATAATTTAAGTTGTACTAATGAATGAAAAATGTCAAATGGTAATTGCAATTAGGGGCTGAAACACAGGGAACGGCTCGCATATAGTATCGATATGATAAAACAACAATTAAGAACAATCTTATCTCTCCAGACATTTTAAAACTGCCCAAACAGATTATGCCTCTCCAGCGCTAATCAGTACAATATTAATCTTATCCGTATTCTTTTATCTGCACAACCTCTGTGAGTTACTTTGAGTGACTTACACTAAGATGGCTAAGTACTTACAAAACCACAGACAACTCCAGTGTAGATCAAAACAGAAAGCAATGCATAGATAAACTGGGAACCAGAAGAAAAAAAAAATCTCAGAGATCTTTATTAAGCTTCCTCCTCACACTATTTTTTACTCTAATGTTTGGTTTGTAGCTTTGAAATTAAAATAAAAAAAAATTAAGTCATATTGTACTATGAAATCATTCATTTTCTCTTTTTCAATATTTTTAAAAAAATATTAAACAAACTTCACATGATATTTTCAAGTCAAGAAATCTGCTAGAGATTTTTAGACATTTGTCTAATTTTTCTCATTTATATGAGTAGGATCATTTCATCATGTTATTTCTGAGAGAGCTGCCTTATGTGAAGATTTTTATTTAATGGATATTTCCTTATAACACCATTGATTTAAATTCCATCTTCCAGATATGACATTTTAAAAAGCTTAACATAACAAAAGAAGCTAATATCCCCATGAATTTGTCACATTATTTAACAAGCTGCAATTTATCTGATTACTAAGTGGCCTTGAAAATTATGGCTAGCAGCATTCCCCAGGCAATATTGCTATGTTTGCTGGCTGCAAAAGAGGATTTTCTTTACATTTCCTCTGTTGAATGTCATAGGTCTGTCTGTTGAACAAAACCACATGTTAAGTAACCCAGAATTTTAAAAATAGTATTTTTATCATTGACTATGAGTGAAACTTCTCCTTTGTTTATTGTTATTGCGACTGGAATTTGTATCTCACTCTTGGGCACAATAAACTTGGAATCAGCTTACTGGACTGAATTAGTTTACTACGACATTCTGCAGCAAGATAGGGCCATGAGAACAAACAATTATTAGGGGAGACATTTCAGAGTCCTCGTTATGTACAGGTGGAAGAAGAGATTAAGTTTATCCAAAGAAAACCAGGCAGTATTATGGACACCAGTTGTGCAATTCTGCCCTAAATAGGAATATGTATCCCAAGTGTTAGGACTGCTGAGAAGATAAAAATAAAATATTAAATAATAGATAGATAGATAGATAGATAGATAGATAGATAGATAGATAGATGGAATTGCTACTGTATGTATAAATAAATAAATAAATAAATAAATAAATAAATAAATAAATGGAATTGCAATTATGTCCCTGGAGAAAAAGATGTTTGTGAGGAGCTCAAATAAAGCAAAAGCGTACGAAGGGTAGTATTTTGGATAAAAAGTGCTTCTCGAGTTCCTTTATCTTAAGTTTGCTTGTTTATTTATTTTTTATTATACAAAAGTGAGTACTATCATTGTGAGAACCAAATGAGTCGATTGGTGCAGTCACGTAGAACAGTGGCTCAGAAGAGCATCTTACTCCTTCCCTTGTATCTCCTATTTAATTTGATGATATTGTTTTTTTTTTCTCAGTCATTTTATACAGAAGAGTAATTCATCTCTTTAATGTGCTTTTAATTCCAGCCAGGATAAATTTTATCTACTGTTTTTTTCCATATCATAAAGATTGGTCTATGCATGTTATTTATATATTCTTACTTAGAATTTTGAACATTTTGAATGCACGTAAAATATTTTCTCATCCTCCAATAATTTCACATTTCTGTTTCTGCTTCACATTCTATTTAATTGATTTTACTTTTTAAAATAGAGTTATGGTCTTGGTTATCTATAAGTCTAGTGATATCTTATAGATGCCAGCTATGAATTTTACTTAATTGTGCTAGATACCTATACACTTCTATGAATATTCTTAGTTTTGTTCTTCTTGTAAATAGTGAAATAATTTAGAAGTTATTGTATTATTTTAGGTCTTGTTATAAAGTTTCATTAAGTAGGTCTGGAGCAGAGTTCAGAAAAATAATTCACCATTATGAAGCACAACCTAATACTGAGTCTACTTACCTGTGTATAAGTATTGTGATATTTTGAAGTCTGATCGGTGGACCTGGGCACTGAGCCTGGCCATATTTAAGTGTAGCGTCCCATGTTACCATTCCAGATGGTTCTCTGACCCTCAGCTATTCATTTAGCTGAATACAGGATTAATATTCAACAAAATTTGCACAGGGTTTACTTGAACACTAGATTTTACTTTGTAGATGGCTTTCTGGTCTGTGATTCTTTTTTCCAGGGGGACTAGACATATTACTCTGACTCAGTTGCAACTCCTTAGATCATGACTTTGGTGTTCCTCCTTTTAGTATCATAGCAATCAAGGTAAAAATACTCCTGGACATTCCTTGAGAATGACCATTATTTATTCTATGATGTTTGAAAATCTTAAAATATACCATTTCATATATGTTGTCTCATTTTGAGCTGTTTTGAGGGTGGGGGTAAGAGACTTACTCATTACTTTATTCTGATAAGTATTTGTACAGTTTAGCACAAAGACACTCAAACATGTTCATTGTTCCTATATTCATAATAGACAGAATTTAGAAACAAACTAGATATTACTCAAGAGAAGAATCGACAAGGAAAATGTTAGTTACACATTGGAGTGTAATTCAGCCATTTAAAAAATGACATCATGAAATTTTCAGGTAAATCAGAAAAAAAAAATTATTCTGAGTGAGAAGCTCCAAACCTAGAGAGAAAAATATAGTATGCATCCAGTTATATGTGGATATTAGTTTTTAAGTCAATGATAACAACGCTACAATCCACAGAACAAGAAAGGGCAGGTATAGAGTAATGGCATAGAGGGTACAGATACAATTCTTTTGAAAATGTAAATAAAACAGGTATGGATGAATCCTAAATGAGGAGGAAGACAATGTCCCAACTGGCCATCTTTGTCACCAAATGTAGCTTCCAGTACTGGGATAGGATTACATCTAATTAAGGTTTTGGTTAATTCCCAACAACCCAGACTGTTATCAAGATAACAGTCAAGATTGGTCATCACAAACTGACAGCTCAAGGCAACATCTACAGGTCTGACTGAACATGGAGAAGTAGAACTGATGCCTATAATAAACCCTTCACCCCTATGTCATAACATCTTTGGTACAAGAAGGTATTCAACGTGCTACCAAAAATCTAGTCCCCAGCCTTTTGATCTACAATGATTTTCTTCTTGCAAGATATGCTAGGGTATCACAAACCTTGTGGTTGTAGTCAACTGATATCTGATTTGGTATAATGCCTACTCTATGAGACTGAATGCAGATAACCAAGAACCTAAGACCAGATAGCCCAGAGACCTAGAATAAATCCAAGTACTTTGTTCTAAAAGAAATAAAGAGAGAAAAAAGGAAGGAAGGAAGGGAAGGAAGGAAGGAAGGAAGGAAGGAAGGAAGGAAGGAAGGAAGGAAAGGAAGGAAGGAAGGGAAGGAAGGAAGGAAAGGAAGGAAGGAAGGAGAGAAAGGAAGAAAGAGAGAGACAGAGAAAAGTTGCAATACAATTACTCCTAATGACATTCTGTTGTATTTATAGATCATTCTCCTCAAAGAATCTTCCTACTACAGCAAATGCAAACTAATAGAGAGACCCACAGCCAGACATCATTCAGGGAGTGAGAGACCTTGGAACATTCAGCTCAAAATGGGATGTCTTAATCAAATCCCTCCTCTCATGTATCAAAGAACCCTGTGGAAGAGGAGGCAAAAAGAGACTAAGAGCCAGAGTGGATGTAGAACACCAAGAAAACAAGATCTTTTAAACACTGTACCACAGATGCTGTCACGGATTACAGAAAATGAGGTAGGATTTATAGGGCCTGCATAGGTTTACACTGTGTCCTCAGCACATGTCACTTGAAAAGTTTCTGGGAGCTTACATCTCACCCATATGAAAGAGTATAGAGAGGAATGCAGCAAGAGCAAAGAGAGTATGCTAATTTGATGTGAGATGAGC
The DNA here is from genome assembly GCA_030674055.1 of Rhabdomys pumilio. Lineage (NCBI taxonomy): Eukaryota > Metazoa > Chordata > Mammalia > Rodentia > Muridae > Rhabdomys > Rhabdomys pumilio. The sequence goes on along the minus strand of JANHMN010000171.1, from coordinate 18,064 downwards.
TTTTGGCTCCTGGTGGTATACCTTCTCCAACAAGGGCATACTTCAGTCCTTTCCAACTGGGGACCAATCATTCAAGTGTATTGGTTCATGGGGGTTATTCTTATTCAAACCACCAATATATCCTTAGAAAAAAGTTGATGTTACTGCAGATCAGTATGTTAAGAACAATGAACCAGACTTAGATAAATAAGTACTACATATTTTTGTTCAAATATTAAATTTAGATTTCTTAAATATATGAAAGAAGAACTCCAGCTGTTAGAACCTGTAGGTAAGATCTGAGAACTAAGACTTGAGAGATCAATTTGAGTTGAAAAGAATCAAAGCCCATTATAGACACATGTGATAATGTTGTAATTAGACCAATTTGCTTTGTACAACTACAGTTCACTCATTAATTAGTATTTATTCTCCCATGTTACATGTAAAAGAACTGAACTCTTTTCAAGCTTAACTAAAATGTCAAGTGTGGGAACGTGAAAGGATAGTTTAGTTTCTGGTAGAGCATTGGCTAGAGATTGCCAGAACCCCAACATGGGAGACAAGAAACTGTATACATTTTGCCACACTCCCAGACTCCAGGCTCTTGACAGAAGGCTGAAGACCTCCATTGATCAGTGCCTTTCAGTCACATAGGGCAATGCCCCATTAACCCCTTCACAGGTAGAAGGTGTGACTACAGGCTGCAAAGCCTCAAGAGATCTCCATAGTAATGAGATACCTAAAGACTAGAGGGCATAGCCAATTAAGCATTCCTTCCTAGACCCTCCTTCTTACAAACAGTATTTAAACTAAGGCCCACCCTGGGGGTATGGGTGTACAGCTTCATCCACTTTCTGCCATGACAATAAACCTTTTAAAATCATGGGCTTCCTCTTGTCTTTGGGGCCCCACCAAGGAGAACCATGGAGAAGGCCTTTGACTACCAAGCCGTTACTTAAATTTTTTGCTAGAAGACTTCTCTACATTCCTGCTGTGGAAGCCACCAACTGAAGCAAGCTAGCCGAGTCAGCCAAGTGAGTGTCATAACCAAGAGTATCTCACCCCGCAGGGTGCACCGGGAGCTGGAGCTTCTCTCCCTCTTGTCCGTCCCTATCGACTGCAGGCCAGTACAGCCCTTATGCCCGCTTCATCCTGGTTCGTCCCCAGCTCCCAGTGACGTCTGGGGGCCCAAAAACAGATACCACTGGTCTCCTGGTCAGTCACTTCAGCCAGGGACTGGCTCCCACTCAGGAGCACTGCCCCCACGGGACTTCAGGCTGAGACATCACCAAGACCGGGCAAAGCCCAGAGGCTTCTTAGACCAGCATCTGCCCAATGCCTCATGGAGTGAACTCAGCCAAAATCCTGTGCTTCTGCCTCCCTGAGCCATGGCAGACAGGCGGGAACCACAACTCAACCCAACAGGACCCACGCCCACACATGAGCTACAGCTTCGCAGCCAAGTGTTCATATTGTCTACTCACAGTTTATTAACTTAATTTTTAGTTATACTACCAACAAACACATCCACTAATACACTGCCTACATCCAGAACAACTGAAATGCAATGTAAAAAATTCCTCAAAAAAAATTTCAGAGAGAGACTTGTGAAAATACTGGGGGACCTACTATGAACATGAAATTGATAACACAGACCCTGAAAGAGAAATGCTATATTTTTATGTCACATGTATCCTAGTTTTCAGTGTACATACAAATATATGTTATTATGGCTATAAAAACAGAACATGGAAGTAGAAAGAGCATCATGAGGAGAAAAAAGGCAGGCTGAAGAGAATATCATAGAACCATGTGACATAAAAGCCATGAAAAGGTAACAAGGAGTAGAAGAAGACAGAGAGATCAGGGATAAAGAGAAAAAGCAAAAAGATGGTCAACTAAAACAAGATGTATTTAATCATGTTATAGTAAAACCCAATGCTTTATACATTGACCCCAAAATATCCAAAGATAAAAATAATTAAATGAAGTCATGGATGGGAGGGAAGGGTAGAAAATGGAATATGGGGAGAAATATCTAACACTAAGGGCCTTGTGAAAAAGCCATATGAAAGTCCATCACTGTTGAGTACACATGCATGTGCATGTGGGCATGCATGTATGCATATGTATATACACTTATATGCATATATAACACATTAATTATGGAATAATAACATTATTGGGAGTAGTACACCAACTACACATAGTATCACACTAAATGACTGCAACCTAGTATCAGGAATGGTTGGCCAGTAAGGTTCTATGACCCCCAAAGTGCAAAGTATTGCCAGTGCTATTAGTTATAAAGTATAAAACATGACAGACATCAAGACTCTATTTTTGAAGCTTCTACATATTTATGTTATAAAAGTAGAACTTACTGTGGTACATATGTAAGACAAGGAACTAGAAGCCAGTGGACTAACATGAAGTAAAACACCAGAAACTTAAAGAGTTTCATGGAGAAAGATTTAGTCGGTTTGTTGGGCTTGTTTTGTTTTGTTTTTTTTTCTGTGATCAAATAAACCCAAGAAACACTAGACCATTTTATACTTCCAAATATATTGATGTGAGTTCAATATTCATTTTAATGGGGAACTTTTGCATGGGTCAGCTTTGTATTACTGTGGCAGAACATTTCAGATAACCAAATTAAAAGTTAGAGATTCTTACTTTGACTCATAGTTACAGAGATTTAGGTCCATAGGCAGTGAGCTCTTGTTTCTCTGCCTTGCCAAATCAGAAATCATATAATTGAACAAGGCTGTGTGTCTTTGCCTTACATGGGAAACAAAGAGAACAAAGAAGGCCTGGGACACAGTATCTCTTTCAAGGGTACTTTCCAAATGACTAAGTTCCTCTAACTAAAAGTCATTTCTTAATATCCATCCTTTGCTTATAGAACAGCAAGCTGGGATTGGGGCTTTTATTCACTGGTAATTGGGCAACAGTCTGAATCTAAGGTGGAGCAACAGTGAACCCTTTCTCAAGCATTTCACTAAATATCTTACTGAAATCACCATAGTCTAGAAATCCTATCTCAGTCAAAGAACACAAATTAAATCCATAAAAGTATTTTTTAATATATATAGTATATTGACTTATGGGAATATTTTGCAAATTGTTAAAAGAGTGTTTTCTCTGGACATTTTAATGTTAACTATCATATTTTATGTGACAACATAATTGTTCTTGTCAAAAAGTTATTACTTTTCTAATTGTAGATGGTATTTTTAAGACATTTTATGTTGTATTTCATGATGCATTAAAATATTTGTTCTAAGGACACCATTGAATATCAAAGCTTTATATTTATATTATTGTTACTTAGAATTATTTTCTAGTATGCTATTAAAAGATTTCTATACTAGAAGAGAAACAGAGGGGTACTCTAAGTTTTCAGCATGCATTGAAGCTACTGTCTGCTGATTGATTTAAGCACAAGAAATTTTCTTCAATCATCAGGGGCACTCTCTCCTAGGCAAATGGCCGCCACTGGGTGACAGAATTCCACAATGCACTTAAATTTCAGCCTAAATCCCGACTAACTCTAAGCTCAAGACCTGCCACTTGAAAAAAGAATTCTCCTAGCAAACAATTTCCCTGTTTACACTGCAATTTGTGGCTGTGAGAATTTCAATTAGTTCCCTGGTCAGTGTTTTTAAATTAGAGAATTGTCAACTGAAGCAAAGAAAAGTGCACTTTTACTTAATTGATAAAAGATTAGTGCATTCCTTACTGTGAACTCTAACTCCAGGGGCCTTAGAGCTGACTGAAGGCTAACAGTAGTTGTTAAAACACACTTCATTTCCAGAAATTTCAATTCACCTCATCGTTTCTGCTCTTCATATGCTTATTTTTGAATACCCTTTATGGCATCTGGATACTGCAGTGCCTGAACAATTTTGGGGCACGATAAATTTTCAAAATTTTAATATGATAAGACTTTGTATTAACATATAAACATATAGCTTTCTTTAAAACTCTTAGGCAGTCTGAATGTATTGTTGTACCTCACAGGAAGTAGTGTCAGAACTGAGGCAGCTGGCCTTCCCTCAAAGATGATTCTCTTTATTTCCCACCATGATGCTCTGAGGTCTAGCTTTATTTTCATCATTTACTGTGTTTAAGAGTTGTTTGGAACATAGTTAAGCTGTAAGTTGTGTCTTGCTCCATCATCTATCCTCCTAAGGAGGCCTGCTAGATCCCAGAAACATCCAGGCCTGCAGAGGCCCAGGAACATCAATCCAGATTAGATCCTGCTTAGTTTATCTCCTGCCTGCCAGGTACACCTGAAGCGCAACAAGCAGAGTAAGCTGCTTTCTGTACCTTAAGCTCCATCACCAGGCCAACTGCTATGTTTCCCATGCAGAGGCCTGCAGACTCTGCTGACTATGCAGTTCTACCTGGGGCACGAGCAAAGGTGAACTTCTTTGTCAGGGCCAACGTTCTACCTGACTCCCTAAGGAATACTGTTAGCATCAGAAATATACAGCCAACACTAGGGACAATCAAATGGCAGATTTCAAGATTAAGAACACAATTATCAAATACCAGGGCAATATGGTAGAACCAGAGCCCAGAACCAGAGCTATTCTACTGCAGCAAGTTTGCATATCCTGAAGCATCCAAAGTACAAGAAGATGACCTTAAATCCAATTGTATAAAGATGATCAAGGCCTTCAAAAAAGAAACAAATAAATTCTTAAAGAAATAAGGGGAAATGCAATCAAACAAGTGAATAAAATGAATAAAACTGTTCAAGATCTGAAAGTAAAAATAGAAGCAATAAAAAAAGAAGCACAAACTGAGGAAATCCTTTAGATAAAAAAACTTAGAGAAGAAACCAGGACCTACAGATGCAAGCAACACCAACAAGATGCAAGAAATGAAAGTAGACTTTTAGGCATAGAAGATAAGAGAGAATAAATTGATACATCAGTTAAAGAATATATTAAATCTAAAATGTTTCTGACACAAAACATCCAGGAAGTCTGGGGCACTATGAAAAAATCAAACCTAAGAATAATAAGAATAGAAGAAGGAGAAGACTCCCAGCTCCAAGGCTTAGAAAATATTTTTAATAAAATTAAAGAAGAACATTTCCCAACCTAAGGAAAGGTGCCTACAAAAATACTATAAGCTTACAGAACACTAAATAGACTGGACAGGAAAAAAATCTTTTTGCCAGAGAATAACAAAATACTAAATGTACAGAACCAAGAAAGAATATTATAAGCTCTAAAAAAATACAAAGCCAAGTAAAATATAAAGGCAGACCTACCAGAAATAAGAAAGGATGTGGTGAAAGAGGACTACTCTTCTATTGCTGGTGGGATTTCAAGCTGGCACAACAACTCTGGAAATCAGTCTTGCAGTTCTTCAAAAAATTGGACATAGTACTACCTGAGGACCTTACTGTTGTGGGAAGTATTAGAAAGGAGGCACACCCGGCTGGCTCCTAGCTTACCTGCCATGTCCCACACTAATACAGGCTGCTGGCAGTTCACCTGGTCCCAGTTGTCCTCCATGCTACTCTCTCTAGCTTGCCTAGTAGGGACCAGTAGCTTTGCTTCCAGGTATGGTTTACTTGTTCCTGGAGCAGCTATTTCCTTCATAGTTGTTGGCAGACTCACCTTCTAGTAACCCAGTAAATCAATCAATCTTTAGATGCTTAAATTTAACCAATATGCATATACAGATACAGATACAGATACAGATACAGATACACACACACACACACACACACACACACACACACACATATCGATAAAATCTCAATACACAAGATGCCCACAAAATTAAGAAGGCTATTCCAGTTACCCTAACCTTTAGATTTTACATCTACCTACTTACTTGATGCCAACTGGATCCATGTCTGCAGCCATTTCACCTCCCTCACTCTCCTTTGTGTTTTTATCTACATTCCCGTCTTTGCTACCCTCAGGTCTGCCTTCTTTTTTCCTATGCAATCACAGTCCTCCCACTGCAAATAAATTGGTCAAGCCAATTTCTGCCATTCATTACTATACCACTCCTGGGCATATACCCAGAAGATGCTCCAATATATAACAAGGATACATACTCCACTATGTTCAAGCAGCCTTATTCATAATAGCCAGAAACTAGAGAGAACCCAGTTGTCCCTAAATAGAAAAATGAATACAAAAAATATGGTACATTTATACAATGGAGTACTACTCAGCCATTAAAACAATGAAATCATGAAATTCTGAGGCAAGTGGATGGATTTAGAAAAAAAAAGTCCACATAGTCTGTACTCACTGATAAGTGGATATTAGGAAACCAAATCTCAGGATACCTGCAGTATTACTCACAGGCCATATGAAGGTCGAAGTGTGGATGCTTCAATTCTACTTAAAATGAGGAACAAAACAATCATGGGAGATAGAGGGTGGGAGGAACATGGAAGGAAGACAAGAGGGGAAGGAAAAATAGAGGTTGGATCAGGTACGGGAGGGTAAAGAATTTGAACACACGTGTGTAGCAATGGAGGATGGGTAACTGGGTGTAGCCACCAGACAGTCCCAGATGCTAAAAAAACAAGAGGGTCCCAGGACCCAATGGGGATGACATTAGCTGAAATACCCAACTAAGGGAAGAGAGAACCTGTAGAGACTATATCCAGAGGTTACGAATGGCCCTTGGTTGAGGGATGGGGTCACACACCCATCTCGAAAATTTTAATTCTGAATTGCTCTTGTCTAGAAGAAATATAGGGACAAAAAGTGCAACAGAGAATGAAGGAAAGGCTGACCAAAGACTGCCTCATCTGGGGATCTATCCCATATGCACCCATATGCATTTCAAGGAGTACTTACTGAGAGGAGATAGCTGTCTTCTGAGAGGCTCTGCCAGAGCTTTATCAATACAGATGCTGACACTTGCAGCCAACCATCAGACCATATACCCAGGCACTGAAGGAGTTAGGAGAAGGAATGAAGGAGCGGAAAAAGCTGAAGGCGTTTGTCAATAGGAAGAACAACAATATTGACCAACTACATCCCCCAGAGCTCCCATAGACTAAACTATAAACACATGGCTCAAGGTGCATATGTAGCAGAGGATGGCCTTATCTGACATCAATGGGATAGGAGACCTTGGATTCTGTGAAGGCTTGATGCCTCAGCCTAGTGGAATGCTAGGGTGATGGGGTGAGAGTTGGGGGGCGTGGGGGAGCACCTTCATAGAAGCAGGTTGCAGGGGACTATTGAAATAAGGGGTTTGTGGATGGTAAACTAAGAAAGGAAATAACAAAAAAGCAATTAAAAATACTTTCTCTATATAGTCACCAAACCTAGAAACTATTGTGAATTCCAAGAAGTGCATGCTTACAGTAGCCTGATATAGCTGTCTTCTGAGAGGCTCTGCCACAGCCTGACAAATACAGAGGCAGATGCTCGCAGCCAACCATTGGACTGAGCATGGGGTCTCCAGTGGAGAACTTAGAGAAAGGACTGAAGGAGCTGAAGGATTTTGCAACCTCATAGGAAGAACAATACTATCAACCAACCAGAATACCCAGAGCTCCCAGGAACCAAACCACCAACTAAGAAGTACACATGGAGGGACCCATGACTTCAGCTGCATATGTAGCAAAGAATGGCCTTGTTGAGCATCAATAGGAGGAGAAGCCCTTGGTCTCATGAAGGCTTGATGCCTCAGCGTAGAGTAATTCGAGGGCAGGGAGGCTAAAGTGAGTGGGGGGGGGGGGAACTACCTCATAGAATCAGGGGAGGGCTAATGGGATAGGGGATTTCAGGGGGTGTAACCAGGAAAAGAAATAACATTTGAAATGTAAATAAAGGAAATAGCCAATAAAAATACTTTCTAGCCATCAATATACCTAATTTCTTTCATCTTTGATACTGTGGACCAACTACACCAAAGCATGAAAGTTGCAATGAGATTTGCCTGACAAAAACGTGATGTGTCTATTCAAAAATTGACAGATTAACATACAGATATTGGAGTTAATTATGTAGCCTCAAGGGACAAACATTCTGAATGGAAGACCATGTGGCAAGTCTCCCTTGGCTGTCACTCTTTTTTCTATCTCTTCAAGAAACTGTTGTACTCTGTGTTCCTAAGAGGAAGTTTTCAGGACCAGATAAATTCAATAACTGGATCAACTTTTACACCTTCTATCTGTTCTACAGCTTTGCCTATTAGTCTAGCTAACCAATTTGTCTCATATGGCTGACAACATTTAGTTTAATAATGGATTTTTTGTGAGTTTTATTTCTGATAATAATTAAGACTTACAAAGATTTTCTTGACACAAAAATGTGACTGGTAATCTTTAAAAAAATTGGAGTCATCACCTAGCTAAAACTCCTAGTAATAGGGAATATAGAGTCTGAACTGGTCATTTGGTCATTTCCTGTAACTAGGCAAGACTTTCAGTGGAGCAACTGGGACACCATCCCAGCCACAAAACCCACCACCTACAATTGTTTTGCCTGAAAGATGTACAGTGGTAATAGTGGTACAGAAATTGTAGGAGTAATCAAATACTGACTGGTCTACACTGAGACCCATGCCATGAGAAGGAGCCCATACTTGACACTTCCTGGAGGGTTAGGAACCAGAGGCTGGAAACCCAGAGACCGAGGATAGACTCAAACACTACCAGAACAAAATGGCAGTGGAATAATTCCTAATTATATTATGTAACACTGGTAGACAAGACACTAACATAATCATCATCAGAGAGGCATCATCCATCAACTAATGGAAGCAAATTAAGATTCCTACGGCCAAACATTAGATAGAGTTTGGGCAATCTTGTTGAAGAGTCAGAGGAAGAATTGTAAGACCCAGAGATCTCAAGAACATCACAAGAAAAACCACAGAATCAACTAACCAGAGCTCACAGAGGCTCACAAATACTGAACAGACAATCAGGGAGCCTATAGAGGTCTAACCTAGGTCCTCTGCACGTATGTTATAGTTGTGTAGCTTGGTCTTCTTGTGGGACTAGCAGGGACTGTCTGACTATTTTGCTTATATTTGAGACCCCTTTCCTCCTACTGGGTTGCCTCAAGCAGAATTAACATGAAAGTAGGTACAATTTTATTACAACTTGAATGCCATGTTTGGTTGTTATCTCTTAGAAAGCCTACATTTTTCTGAAGAGAAAGGGAAAAAGAAGAATGGTTGGGAGGGGGAAGACTGAGAAGGGAAACTAGGCAAGATGTAATATTTGAGAGAAGAATAAAGAAAATTAAAAAACTTGGGGTCACCCCAAGACAATCAAGGAAGGCTAAAAGAAAAAAGGTATCTTTCCCCAGGGAAAATACACTAAATTAGTTATTCAATACTAAGAGGCCAGGCCTAAATCATGTCATGTACTTGTAAACAAGCAACTTTGAACAAACTCAGCAGGTTGTATTTACCTCTCTCTCCCCCAACCTCTCTCTGTTTATCTCTCTCTGCGTGTGTGTGTGTGTGTGTGTGTGTGTGTGTGTGTGTGTGTGTGTCTAAAATGGTAACAGTCAAAAAAAAAAAGAAGCTAGAGATTTGAGAGGAACAAATATGAGAGTGATGGGAGGAAGAAAAGGAAAGAAGATGAATTATATAATTATATTTTAATTAAAAATGAAGGTATATTTGTCAAATGGTGGCTCCAGTTTAATTGGAACTCAGACATTAGACACTATCAGTTTGCCTTGTTGTTCTCTACAACATGGCTTTCTACGTACCTCCCAATAAACAAGACTCAGGAGAGTCTAAGAGACTTCCTATCTAAGAGACAGGAAAAAAAACTAATTATTTTCTTGACATATTAAATCTAGTTTTGGATTCTGAGGCTTCAGATCTCAGAATTTCTAGCATCTTAGAAAAGGATTTGTGTGTATTTTCTTCTACATCCAATCAAGTTTCTCACCTGGTGTTGATACTGAACTCTTTTTCATTTTGGGTATTCTGGTTTGAAGGATTTTTATAACTATTAAATTAATGATTAGAGATGTTGTCATAGTGGAGGAATTGTATAATTTTCAATTCAATGGAACAAGTACTCTCATTGTGCCAGAAATCATTGAATTTGTGGGCCATCTCTACTTTAAAATTGATGATTCTGTACAAATTAGTATGACACCTGCATATTTCAAATTTCTGAGCTTCTATGGCTCAAACACTAGTCATTTTTCACCTAACTAAATTCTAAAACCATAAAGGAGCTATTTTATGTTTATCTTTGACTTAAGATGAAAAGATCAAAGTTCATAAAGTGTTCACATTGTGTACATGGAAGAGACCAATCCAGTCAAGCAGTGTTTGAGAAGTGTTCTAAAAATATAAAACTTCTCTGAAAAAAAAATGAGTTTTGATACAACAGCTTTAGAGTAGCAAGATTTGAGGTTAATTCTAAGTACTATAATATGCCAGAAGATAATGAAAATATAGGAAACTTATTTATTCTTTCCAATAAAAGAATAAAAAGGGAGGATTACTGCATATCACAGGTAGACAGTGATGAGTCCTATGTTTAATTGTGAAAGAATATAAAATGGCACATAAGGTATTCTCAAACAGCACAATGTACATTGACTTTGAAGGTATTACAGAAGTTCTAAGAGTGAACAATTTATTTCATTTATAGTTCACTTAAATGTGTTTTTGATGTTATAATACATTAACATAATATTCTCATATTTTAAGTTAAGCCTTCAAGTCATGACTAATTAATCTACCGGGTTTTATTAAACTCTGATACAGCCTAGAAAGGGTTGGTAAAAGAAAAATGATGTTTTAATGACTATTTTAAGGCCATTTAGCTTCTGAAAGATATTTGACTTTGAATGTTTAATATTAAAATTAAACAATGATTTAAGGCTTAAAATCATTCATTTATTTATTTTGAGAAATGATGGAGACAAATATGTTAGCAAAAGAGGCTTTACACAACATTCAATTATATACTTATAATTTATTTGGTTTTAGAACTGCAAACAAGTCAGATGGTTCTTGTTGTTTGCGATAGAACATTTTAGAAAGGATTCACTTTCAAATATGTATGGCTGTTTGCCTTCATGTATATGTGTATACTATATTTGTATTTGATTTGTACAAAGGCTAGTACAAAGCATCAGATTACCAAAAATGGATCTGTAGCTGTTTGTGAGTACCATGTGGGTAATAGTGACTGAGCCTTAGTTCTTTGAATAAATAACAAATGCTCTTATCTGCTGGACCAACACATGTGAAAACTGTTTCCTAGGAAAAAATTTATGTTTCTTACACCTAGTGAATATCAGAGTTGTTCTCAACCTTTTTAATGATACTTTAATACAGTTCTTCATGTTGTGATGACTCCCAACCATATAATTGTTTTCATTGCTACTTTATAACTATAATTTTGCTAATGTTGTGAGTCATAGTATAAATATATGATATGTAGGATATTTAATATCCAACCAATGTGAAAGAATTGTTAGACCCACAAATGGTTTGTGAGGCATGGTTAAGGGCCTCTAATATATAGAATTATTGAGCTACACAACTTAAATAAATAGGAACAAATAACTCATTATTATAAACTCAGAAATTTGTATTCATAAATGTTAAGCCAACATACATCTTCACAACTCCCACAAACGCTGACTATAACCAATACATCATGTTCAGTGTATTTTTTGAGGAATTAAAACCATACACCACAAATCCACATTGGCAAACAATAGCAAATAACAGGATAATTTAATAGATTTTACAACAGAAACAGAGTAGTAGACAGTTAAATAGATGGAAAACTTGCCATTTCTGGAATAATAACACTGTTCATTGAATTTATGCACTTGCTTGGTGTTTTTCATACATTCAAACAATTTTAGCCTTTTTGTACTAATTTTAGCTTTTAGCCTTTTTATTCTAACTGAGTTTTTATTAGATAGCATTAAATTAAGTTAAAATAGATTTAAAACCCATTAAGAGTTACATCTCTATTAATATTCAAGTTTAGAGGTCAACAAAGTGGGACATGAAAACAAAATTAGTCTGCCACCAACCTTCCCTTGATGTACAGTCTACAAATAAATTTATGTGTTTTGAACCTTTGAAGAGAATTAAAAGAAGAATTGCAATTCGAGAGATATAAAACTGTCATGAAAGGGAAATTTAATAAAGTTTCATTGAAACTGAATTATATCAGAGATTGTGAGTTGTGAAAAAATTTACTCTATTGATTACATGTTTACATAATAACATTTTAGATATATTGATTAATCTAAGTATAGGAGACCAAAAATTAATTTTCTTACATCTTGTACTGCATTATTATAACATTGAATACTACATATTCAATGAATCTCACATTACATTTTCATTATATCTGTTTTGATGATTGGTATACCTAATGATGTACCAGAAAAGTGTAAGAGTTTCATAACTCCTTCAATAAAACAAACAGTTCAATACAATGAAATAATTTAAAGATTTTATAAAAGATTATATTTACTCCCACCAATAGCAGTGGAATATATGACAAAATGATTAATAGTGGTATCTAAAATAGATGCTATATCCAGTTTAAAGTCTTACAGCCCCCAGTCCTCCCAATTTCTTTTTGCTAAACTATTGATGACATTGAAGGATTTACTGATTTAGGAAATGATGACCATGGTGGCTTTCAGTCACTTGTACTTAGCAGCCATCCAAACCCTTTTCTGCTATTGTCCTTTGAGAGGCAGAACATTTACATAAGAGAGAATTCTTTTCCACCCATAATCTGGATAAGTAAGAACTGTAAGCTTTTCCTTGAGATGCGTATAATTATTCTCTGTTCAGTAAGATTCTCCACACACCAGTCCACCTTTGGGTAACATCAAAGAACCATATAGATAAATACTAAATTGTAAATATGTGTGGATACAGACTAACTTCAGGGTACGTGTATGCTTGAATCTTCCTGTTAGTGGTTTATTGTCATAAAACTAGTGGTCATATGTTTTCAATTGCACTACCAAACCTAGTACCATCTTCCTGAGAATAGTCTTCAAGTTATGGTATGAATAAATAAATGGCTAATCTTCACTGTTAACTTCATAGGGTCTCAAATATCAAGAAATTTAGTAAATTAAGACTCTGGGAATGTTTCCAGAGAGTGTAATCAAAGAATTTTAACTGAATAGGAAAAGACACATGAAATGGTGTGAAACATTACTGTAGACTAGGGACCTACATGGAAGAAATAAAATAAAAGAAGCTCTTTAGCACAAACCAGACCTCACCCACTTCATCCTTCAACCTTACATTCTCTGCCTTCCATCTACAGTGGTGTGAGGCCCCTTTGCTTTTCTTTACACACTCACTGACATGATGGTCTGAAAACTGCTGAACTGTGATTCAATATATTTCCTTTTTTGAGTTATTTGGTGTGGGTATTTTTATTATAATATGAAAATAAGAAAGCCTTTTCTAACTTATGAATTCTATTCAGGTTTTAACTAATGTGAGTAATAAATGAAAAAAATGATAATTTCATACAGCTCCATATCATCAGATATTAGTAATGGGTATACAAAATATTTTGACTGGATTTTGAAATTAGTATATTTTGTTCATTCCCTAAGAATATGTATCAGACTAAAACTGACACTAGACAAAACACAATATGAAAATGAAGACATTAAATGTGAAGACACAATTCCACTGGAAAGAATGAAAATGAAGATATTAAATGTGAAGACACAATTCAGTTGGAAAGAAAAGACAATGAAACATCACAGTTGATACAAAATTAGAAAAAAGTTATTGTCTTATTATATGGTGAAAATTTCAGATGATTTTATTTGTGATGTCATGTGCATGAGTGCATATTAACTGTAGTCAGTTAATTTGCCAAAAGTCAAATTATTGTACTGGGAATGTAGATGATACAGTATCAAAGGAACAATGAAAGACATTGTACTACCCTTGGCATTTGCCTTATCTATATTTTCTAATTTGATGACTACAGCGGTTTCTATTTTCTATCCATTTTTTTTTTATTTTGAGACCAATGGTTACATATTCCAAAAGTGAGGCATACATTTAAGAATTCATAAATCCAAAACAAGTGTGCAAAGTATATGTGTGAAAACTGTCTGTAAAGCCCTTGTATCTAAGTGTGTACATGTGGAATGGTGTTGGGAACACTAAGGTAGGATAGTTGGAAAAGTTAAAATGACCCAGTGAATGAATGATCTGTATGACATTTTCAGGTCACTGATCACACTTATTGATTAAGATTTCAAAAACTACCAAGACTCTAAAAAATATTATTAACAACTTGATCTAGAGACAATTAACCTTGTGCTCGGATGGGTTCTTTATTTTGTGCAGGCGGAAGCCTCCCAGAACTGTCAAATTCGAAATGCTTTTGGTTTTATGATGAACCTATAGACATTTCTGTACAAGTTGTTTCTTGGCTTCATCTAAAATGATCTAGATTATCTTTTTTGAAGTTGAACGGCTTTATCACCACTTTCTCTTGAATAGTACTGATGGAAAAAACAATTTGGAGAAATAACTAATCATTTTCTGTAGTCACAAATGAACCAATTTCAGGATGATGGTATTTAATATTAAGTCACAGCAAAAGCCCCCAAAACAAGGCCTTGCTCTTAGAAAACCTCCTCAGGAATTTTGAGACATACTTCTGATCAACTTTCTATACTATCAAAATGTATAGTTATCCAATGTATTCTGCTCTGAATATTCAGAAAATTTGGTATGGAAATTATAGGAATATTAGGCAAAATATTATAGAGTTCTTTATTTTACAATCAAAATAAAATATATCTTTATCAATAGGAGTTTCTCATTAAAATATTTTAAATTGGAAACTTTAGAAGTACTTCTGAAACAGAACCCTAAAATACTTTTTATTTGTGAAATATCTTTAAAAGATTATATGTATGGCAATTGAATTCAATCAGGAAATTTGGTGAAGCTTAAAAAAAAAAAAAAAGAAAAGCCCTCTTATGTTATATAGTGGACATAATTGTGGTATTATAAATAAACTGACATTTTAAGGTGATGGGTACTGTTCCATTTATTATCAGATGTATACTTCAGACTCTTGGAATATTTTCTTTTGAAGGTTAAACAAACTTATGCCTAGTTTGTGACTTCTTGTTCCTAGATAAAGATGAATGTTGCTTTATGTTTTTAATTTAAAGTATCAGTTTGTATGGCAAATTGTCATTAACCGCTTCTCCAATTTCTGTTATACTTAAACTGGCTACCCTGCTTCCTCGAATCCTTGTTGAAGTGTTACCATGTAAGCACTTTGCTAACAATATAAACATGAACTATTCATAATCCTTTTCTCTCCCATGGGAAAACAATTGTATTATCTTTTAGCACTCAAATTATTCTGTCTGTGTTCCATTTCTTTCTAATGAAAAGCTCTTGTTTTATTCATCTTTCTCCTTAATACTCATTTGAATGCCCATCTTATCGATGAATGGATGGATGAATGAATTGTTAAAGTGAAGTCTTTCCCTTTTCATAAAAATTTAATCTCTTTTGTCTATTAAGGAGAATCACCTTCTATTTTTCAAAACTGAAACATGTCTATCAAGAGCGAGTCAATGTAATCAGTATAAGACAGAGGGGTATGGAAGAAAAGGAAGGGCTATGTCAATTTCTATACCGTATGTTTAATTCTAATGTAATCACGCCTAATACTCGTGATTCCCATATGATAGTGACATTAGTTTACTCAATGAAAAAACTAGAATTATAGGTAAAATTGAGGTTCTGCTCATCATCTCAGGGATATTTATTTACTTACTTATTTATTTTTAATTTCTAAAGTAATTTTCCTCATTCTGAGAAACGAAACTTAATTTTACATAGTTAATAGAATAATTTTTCTGGGAAAATGTTGATAGAAATACTTATTGAGAATCACTGAAGAACCACATTACTATTACTTACCAGAAATGTTTTATAAATAATTTTTTTGTTGAGTTACAACAGATACATAGTCTTTAATTTCTCTGGCGAATATTTAATTGTGTGATAAAACATTTTGATTTTTCTTCCTGTTAATTTCTTCTGAATTGTTACTATTTTCTTATACATCTACCATTCTAATTATATTTCAAAATACTAACATTTTATTCACAGGAAAATTTTTTTCTGTAGGATTTTTCAGTTCAAATTCAATAAAGGGAAATAGAAAACTCAAAATATTGATTCCTATAGTTTTCTGTAGTACTCCTTAGTCTAGTTTAGTTCTTTTTTGAGACAGTGTCTTGCTACACATTTCAAACTTACATAAAATTCACTTGGTAGTCTAGGGTGGCCTGAATCTCACGTCAATCCTCTCTCTACAGGCCCTGAAAATGCAGAAAGTACATACATGGACCACCTTGCCAACTCTTATAGTTTTCTATTTTTTTCTCTAAAGTGTGTGTGTGTGTATCTATGTGTGCCTGTGTGTTTCATACACACACACACACACACACACACACACACACACACACATACACACACACTTGTGCCTGCCCAATGCATGTATGTTTGTAGATAAGAACTTCAGAACTATGAGGATTGAATCTTCTCCTTCTTCCATATAACAGAATAATTCAGGTCATCTAATTCAACAGCAAATGTGCTTTTTCCCTGAGCATCTCTTTGTAGCCCAGCTATTTTAGTTTTCTTAACTAGATAAATATTGTCATTAAGACTCTAATTAGTTGTTTTAAGAAATTAAGAGACAAAAGTGGGGCAGAGCCTGAAGGAAAGGCCATCCACAGAGTGCCCCACCTGGGGATCCATCCCATATATAGCCACCAAACCAAGTCAATACTGCTGATGCCAAGAAGTGCTTGCTGACAGGAGCTTGACATAGCTGTCTCCTGAGAGGCTCTTCCAGAGCCTGACAAATACAGATGCTGGTATTTGCTGCCACCATTGTCCTGAGAATAAGGACCCCAATGGAGGAGTTAGGGAAATGACTAAAGGAGCTAAAGGAGTTTACAACCCCATAGGAGAAACATCAAAATTAATTTACCAGACTCTGAGCCCCCAGAGCTTCCAAGGACTAAATCACCAACAAAACACATGGAGGGACCCATGCTGCATATGTAGCAGAGGTTGGTCTTATCTGGCATCAGTGGGAGGAGAGGCTCTTAGTCCTCCTAAGGCTCGATGTTCCAGTGTAGGGGAAGGCTAGGGCAGTGAGGTGGGAGTGGGTGTAAGGAGGACCACCCTCATAGAAGCAGGGGTAGGAGGATGAGATAGAGGTTTGTGGAGTGGAAACTGGGAAAGGAGAAAATAAAATCAAGCAATATTATTTAACTGATTTGGATACTATATTTGTCATTTACTCTTGCATAACAAATGAAACTTAAAATTGTAGCATAAAAAATAAAATTAGGTTATTTGGGCTGTTGGTATCTAACTTATAAAAATTACCATTATGTCTAAAGTTATTTTTAAAAATCACATAAGTTAAAATTGTAAATTATCTATCATATGAAAAGTTATGGTAATTACTTTTTTATCATACTGGCTCCAAAGTAAATCTCATTTTTTATGATAATAAATGTCATCTAAGATTTTTTATCATGACACTTCATTTGATTTTCAACATTCATTTGTACATTAGAACTGAAATTCTCTGCATCTATAATATTTTTCCATATTTTGGTTAATAATTTTGTTATTTGATTCCTAGTGGGTATATCTCCAAAAAACAAACAAACAAACTTCTGCAGACTCAGGAAACATTGTGGAAGAGGAGGCAGAAAGAGTATAAGAATAATGGGATAAGTTTTATACAAAATCATATCTCCTAGAAATGTTAGAAGTTATATTCACTAGGTCTCATAACTAAACAAGCTTAATCAGGGCAGTAGCAGTAGACATTTTAACATGGACACCAGAATGTCCAAGAGCCCACACCCTTACACAAAAATATATAGGCATAAAGAATGCTGAGAGCAGAAAAAGTCATCCCCAGGAAGACTCTCCAATTGGTTGTCCAATATCAACATTATAATACCAGAGAAAGTTGTATACACATACATACACACACACACACACACACACACACACACAC
>JANHMN010000170.1:0-30998 GCA_030674055.1 Rhabdomys pumilio | reverse complement strand
TGTCTCTGTCTCTGTCTCTCTCTCTCTCTCTCTCTCTCTCTCTCTCTCTGTAATGTGTTGCTTTGCGTGTATTGATTAAAAAAATGAAAGGCAGCTCATAAATTGACAGCGAGGTCTTGAACTGACACTACTTTACACAAGGACTTATCTCAGTAACTAATATTTGTAAGAAAACATACTATTTTAGTTTTCAAGAAGAATAACTGGATTTTTCAAGAAAATGCAAATGAACACCTTAGCAATAATACACTTACCTGAAGTGGCTAAAAACAAACTAAACAAAACATAAATATACAAAGTGACAAGCAGGTTACCAGGTAATTAGAGCTCTCACACATTCCTTATTCACCTCTCTGGAAAATTCTCTAGCAACATTCACAAAAATCAACTACATACCCTCCTCCCTACCAGGTTCTGTTTAGTATAAATTACCATAAAAGAGGCCATATTTGCATGAAAGGCACATTAAAGCAATGTCTAAGCCTCCTGCACTGAATAACATATTTCTGTTTCCTCTGACATGCAGACTAAACAACAACAACAACAACAACAACAACAACAACAACAACAAACCCCAAATCTGTGAATGGCATTTTCCGGAGTCCAGTCCCTTCTAACTCCCAGACTTGAATTTTGCCAGTGAGAGTAATTCACATCAGCAAGTAAAGAAGGAAATGATTTGCACAGGACAATTGAAGAAACAGGTTGACATGTGGTAGTTTGATGTGTGATTTACTACAATTTCACAGTAAACACTTGGAAGTCTAATTTTCTGCTGCAGACTGTGTTTTTTCTCACAGATGACCATGAGTTTTTCCAGGAGCCTCTGAGAACTGCTCATTTTGGTGATTCAAAGAGAGGTTCCCCATTGTCTACATCTGCACTTATGGCTAAAGACAACATGCTCATACTTGTAAACTTCCACCTGAAAAGTTCTCACTAAATTCCTGTAAACTCTGGTTTATACACAAAGCATTTCTTTTTGAGATTATCTATGTAGACTTATGTTTCTTGATAAGGTCCAGACTGTCACTAACTAACCAAATTTGCAGCTATTGTTGAGTTGGTAGTTCACCAGTGTGAGGTACAGTAGGAATTGTATATCTGCAGTCTACAGTCTTAGCAGTTTTCTTCCCACTGAACACTAGGACACATCCAAAGTTGTTCTTGATAGTCATACCACAGGCAACTGTCATTGACTTACCTAACAAAAGAAGTTCCAGATGCTGTTAACATGTATAGAATGGCCACAAGTAACAGAATTGGACACTCTTAAATATAAATAGGGTTGATTCCAGTGAAAGATGTATCTCTGCCACTATATTAAACATTGCAGAGATAATATTGAAAATCAATGACAGGCAAAAATGTCAGAGCAAATCAGTGTATAATGTAGATACCGTCTGAATAAAAATTAGTTAAGTATAAATCTATGGCCACCTTTGAATAATGAGGTGCTTTGGATTTAAATTATGTCCTACAAGCACGTGTTTGATCATTTAGTCTCCAGCTGTTAATGCTGTTTAGGATAGTCATGAAACCTTTAGAATATGTGCCCTTGTTGGAGGAAGTGGCTGGTGGTGTGAACGGCTGAGAGTTCTATAACTTACTACAGTTTCTCGCTGGGTGCCTCAGCTAAATGTCTGCTGCTGAGAGAGAAATGGTTTTACTACCATCTTCTACTGTTATGTCTTCCCTACCATGATGGTCCAATAGCTTCTGAAATCATGAGGCAGAATAAATTCTTCCACCTTTCAATTGATTTTGTCAAGTATTTGATCATGCAATGAAAAAAAGTAACTCAAATAAAATTTCTGAGGTTCTGAGGAAACTTGCAGAAATCCACCACTGATCAAACTGCAGAGAAGAAGAGATAAACCTACATACTACAGGCTCAGAGAACATTACAGAAGATGGAGTGAAAAAAATGTAAGAGCTAAGGGCCAGAGGACCCAGAAATCAGGTGTAAGATAATGTCTTTTATATATGACAGGGAAACTGCACCCATGATATCTCAACATCATGGTCACTTCAACAAGTCTTGCATAATGACAACAGCAGTGTACCATGGGCTAGTTCCAGAATTCAGACAGGTCCTAGAAGAAGAGGCAAGAAACAGAAAGAGGGGTGTAATGGATGAATGAGTCAGAGACCATGAGTGAGAGAATCTTGCGATTATGACTGACTAGAAGCCAGGATGTTTCTTTATTTATATAGATTCCATAAAGGAGGCAGACGAATAATTTCAAAAGAAATTCAGATTGTATCATTTTGTCCCCAGACAGGTGTAATAAGTACAGAGAGAAAATATATTATCAGTCTCAAATCATTGCAGACGAGATAAGCATTTATGACATATGACATTTTATTCTTCAGGAAAGTAAAACTTTAACAGATAGAGAACTATCTGAGTAAGTCTAGATGAGTTCACAAGTCTTAAACAATGCATAGTGGTTGAAATATAACCAGTGAGTTAGCCTGGCTTAATGTTTGAAAGCTCTGCCAGTCTTCAGGCTAACTTGCTCTATTCATTTGTATTTTAGTTAAAAGACCTCACTATAACTTAACATGAGCCAGTCTCTGTATGGTTCGCAAATTCTTTTTTTATCAATATCAATATACATATACAGATACAGATACAGATACATATGCATACACACATATAAAAGTGAAGATTGTTTTGGACAAACTTTGTTATTAGGATTTTATTTGGGCAGGGGGATGTCCCGTAGATTATCTGCAGGAGGAAGCCTGTCATCTGATCTGTTGTCAAATCTATTGTTTCTGAGTTTTCTTAGGCTCAGGTGTTCCAAGAGAACTCTGGAGCTATCCAATCTTTTTTGTGTTTTTCATATTCTCCACAGTAAAGAAGTCTCTCAAGCAGTGACAGATTCTTTGAGAGCTGAAATAATTTTCTGAGAAAAATACATAAATGAATTATAATATAAAGAGTCCCCCACAGATGCAATACATTCTTCAGAATCCCAAGCACAAAGACAGCACAATGGTGAAAACAGTATCTGGCTCAGCTTTACTGGATTGTGTCAATAGGTGTGCTGGCTGCATGGCTCTTGCCGTTTTATTCACTAATTATGGCTGTACCACCAGAGGACATGTCAATATGGATGTGGGAATCTCACAGAGCTCCACAACTAGGTGAAAAGTTTAGGCTGAGAGGAAAAAAATCACTCTTCTGCAAGGACCAGCTCCTGATTGGTTATGTAATCACAAATGGTTAACCCTGAATACATGTAGGTAGAAGAATTAAAAAAAAAAATAGATGTAGCAGGTTGTATTTCTCTCTCTTTCTGCATATGTATGTATGTATGTTTGTTTGTTTGTGTGTATGTATGTGTGTGTATGTATGTGTGTGTGTATGTATGTGTGTGTATGTGTGTATGTATGTATGTACGTATGTATATTGAAGTTGAGAATGCATTAACAATCAGAAATAAATGGAGTAAACTGGACACAATGTTTAATATATATTATTTAACATATCTGTTTATATGTGGTTCATTTTATATTGTGGCTTACTCTATATTTAATATTTCTAGAAATATATACAAGAAAGGGAAATATGTCATTTTAGAAATTATATAAAGATAATTACCTCGGGAAAACTGTGAAATATATTATAAAGTGCTATACTCTTAAATCAAGTCTTTCTTCCCACAATGATTCATGCCTAGAGCCTTGGTTACACAGTGCAGACTTTTAAAATATTGTTTTTACTGGCAACTTCATTGAAAAATATTTTATCAAGTTTAATGATGCAATAACTGTTATAACAGTGATTCCCTGCATATATAAAGCTAGCCTGTATATATAGCGTTAAAATCAATTAACAATTGATCATTAGAGATGCTTCATATAAGGTAATTATAAATTCTATTAATTATTAAAAATGACTTATTAATCAAGTACTTCTACATATAAATTATACTTTTAATTAAGAGTTGGTTACTATAATCTGAAATTTCTCCCATAGGCTTATGCTTTGAACCCTGGATCTTCAGACAGTGGCTTTATTTTAAGTTTTGGCACCTGTAGCAGGAGGGGGTCTGGCTGGCAGAACTAGGCCACTGTGTACAGTCTTTGAATGACATTGTCTGGTTCCTGTTACCTCAGGATATAAATAAGCAACTTCCATCATGAGCTCATACAGGACAGCCTTTCCTCTCTTGAATGGTCTATGTTAAGATTTTTAGTCAAAGCAAAGCAAAAGTAAGTAATACACACAAACTAACTTAAAAATAAAAATACCCAATCTACTTAAGGAAGCTATACAAAAGCACAAATTGAAATTTATGCATTTATGCAAGCACATGGAGATAAGAGGAAAACTGACGTTCTGGGGCATTAAATTACAATTATTTCATTGCTTTATTGCCTTTTGATTTATGAAAACACAACTGAGTTGTCTTTTTGATCTTATTGTTGGAGGATTGTTATGATATTTAGCGAAGAATAAAATGAATTCAGAAATACATCAGCCAGTTACATCTATGGGGAACATATGGGATAAAGCAATCTTTTAAAAATATAGCCAGCATTATTAGATTACGTGTGAATATCAAGAAATGGTTTGCTTTAAGGTTGATCACTGTCATCTAAATAAAGATAATTGTGGTTCATATAACCATGTGCCTAATAGTTCACAAATATGCTTATGCCTTCAAGGGTGGAAACATAATTTGTATGATTTACAATTGAATCTTTCCCCTGACTTCTCTCTCTCCTGCCCCCCAAACATTCCCCCTCTGTCGCCTTCTTTCAGAAAAGAGCAGGCATTCCAGAGACATCAACCAAAGACTGTATAAAAAGTTATAATATGACCAGGCACATATTATCACATCAAGGCAGGTCAAGGCAAGCCAGTTGGAGAAAAAAGATCCCACAAGTAGGCAAAAAAATCAAGCATAGCCCCTTCTCCCACTGTTAGGATTCCCACAAGAACACCAAAACTACTCAATCATAACATATATGCTGAGTTCCTAGGTCAGAGCCCCTATTGGTTTTCTGATCTCTGTGAGCCTCCCTGAGTCCCAGTTAGTAGTCACTTGATTCTGTAGACTATCTTCTCCTGTTCTTGTGGTGTCCCTGACTCCTCTGGTTCCTCTGATCTTTGCTCCTCCTCCCCCTCAGGACTTCTGAGTCCTGTTCTCTGTCTGACTGTAGGACCCTGCATCAGTTTCCATCAGTTGGTGAAGTCTTTCTGTTTTGTCTAATGATGATTCTGCTAGGCTCTGGTCCAAGCACATTTTGCATGCAGGAACAATTGTAGGGCGAAGGCTTTGTGATTGGGTTTGTGTTCTAATGTCTCCATTTGAGGCCTTGCCTGGTTACAGAAGATGGTTGGTTCAGGCTCCCTGCCCTTTGTTACTAGATGTCTTTTAGAGTGTTATTCTCATAGATTCTGCGGAATATTATTGAAGTATTTTTCCAACTCTCCTCTGAAATACCCTCCAATTCTTGTAGTTTGTTTCGCCCAGAACCCTCCCAATTCCCCTTGTCCACACTTCACCCTAAAAATTTATTTTATTTCCCCTTCCCAGGTAGATTCCTGTATCCCCCCTTAAGCCCTCCTTATTACTTAGCCTTTCGTGGTCTGCAGATTATAGAATAGTTGCAGTTAATATTTACTTATGAATGAATACATGCCATGTTTGTCTTTCTGGATCTGGGTTACCTTGCTCAGAATAATATATATATTAGTTAATATATATATTAACTAATATATATATCTAATATATATATATATATATATATATATATATATATATATATATATATATATCCATTTGCTTGTAAATTTTGTTTTGTCCTTGTTTTTAACAGCTGAGTATACTCTATTGTATAAATATACCACAATTTTTATACCACATTCATCAGTTGAGGGACACCTAGGTTGTTTTCAGTTTCGGCTCTTATTAATAAAGCTGCTATGAACACATTTAAGTTGGATCACAGCCAATGAGGTTTTAATTGGCTCTTAAATTAATTAGAATCATAAAGCAATAAAGAGTTGATTTCATATGTTTTAAAGAAACAATACTATTCTTCTATTTGGTGCTATTTTAGCTACACTGAATTTTCAGTGTTTCCTATTATAGTGGATAGTTCCAAAATTACTTATAGATAGAATATATATGTTATAATTTAGTTTTAATAATGGAAATCCTATTTTTAGTCCTGAGAAACCTCAAACAATGTCTTTACCAACACTTTGAATAGTTACAAATTAATAACTTATTAATTATGAGTTTAAAACCTGTGGACTTTTTTTCTAGATAAAAATTTCATTATCATAAGTTTTGACAATTCATGAAAATAACTAACTTATAATGTGTGACTGTATCTTATCAATAGCATGGAATGCCTCCCTTTGCTGACCACCTCTTAATTAGCTATTATATGATGTTAAGAGATTTTATGAGAATATTGGAAAAAAGTCTCTTACTAGGAAAAGCTTTATGGGTGAAAGGTCCTGCTAATTACTAAAATGCCCCTGAATAAGACAAAGCAAGCTAGCAAACAAATATCCATACAAACTGAACACCATTAATGAACCTTTAGATATCCACACTCCCCAGAAATAGTAAGTTTTTCCAAGATCTTTGGTATGATACTATGTGGTAGATTTTTTAAACAAACTTAGCAAGTTTCTGGAAATCATTAAACAATATAACCAATTACAAAGAGTAGTTTTACTCTTTTTGTAAAAGTACTATATTATTAGTAAATATTCTACTTCTAAAATCATAGTACTCCAAACCATTGATAATCACCAAGTCATAAAATGTACCATCAGATCAGAAGATTTGCAAAGATTATAGAAGGAACAAGAAAGAAGTTTGTTGGTAGGAGTCCAAATACTATGATCAGAAATGTGGTGTGTGGCTACTGATCTTGTCAAATTCCTAGAGGATGATGATATATCCCTTAGCTTAGACTGATGGTAAGATTACTTAAGAGTTTAAACCCACCTCTGCTAATGATACCTTGGAAACCAAGCCATGCACATTGATTGCAATACTACTTTAAAACAGGTAAATCTACTAAAACCACAATATACCCCTCATGTCACACTCCTAGATTGATCAGGTCTATGCACTTCAGCAATAAAAGAATATATAAAACATTTCTAAATTTCTACAAGGACTCATATATTTCATTGGTGAACACCGACCACTATAGTATTTTACTAAATATTTTATATGTGCTGATTAATCTTTGCTAAGACAAACTTATAATTAACTTCAGTCTAGCAATTTCTAAAATTATCCTTCACTCATATCTCCTATTAATTTCTTATGATCATGTTCTTATATCATTTGTTACAGCAGAGAACTAAGTAAACCAAAATTATGTCAGTCACAAGCATATTCTTGTTAGTCTTCAGTTGATAGACTCTATCATTATCAACAAAATAAAGTTTAGTGCAATTTTAGACTTGCTTTTCAATATACATAAATGAATTTCAACATTGCTGTTCCAAAGTTTTATCTAAAAGGCTAGAGGAGCTCATACTAACATTCAAAATGTTTTCCTTGTTATTGTTTTTAATTAAACCTAGAGTCTGGTGACAGGTAAATTAGATAAGTCTAAAGAATGATTAAACGGCAAGTGTAAAAAAGATGAAAATCTTCATTTCCACTGAGTTTTAAAAGTTTTGCCAACCATATGCATTAATGAAATTCACTCATACTAACTTATGCAAATTCATTTTCTTCAGTAGTAAGATTGGTTTTATGACAAGTAATCTATAACAGGAAAACCCACACCCAAATATTCCATTGACCTCAGTTTCTACAATTAAAAAAGGCAGGTGAAAATGTAGACGGTGATCAAGAGTGCCTTTTCTCTTACTACATTTTTAATTCCAAAGAACTCTAAATGAATATGAAACTTACTTCAGGTTGGCATTGATCATAATACTCAGCACCCCAGATATGTTTTGTCTTTAATTGTCTCATCATTGTCCTGAGAAAAATCAGAGAAATTATGATTTATGTAATTAAAATGAGAGTAATTATATAAATATATACTATATTGAAAAGTTTATAATTTAAGATATGAGTAAACATAAGATACTCAAAGATGTCTTAAAAAATCAGATTTACTTTCTTCCTCCTATGGAAATATGGATGCACAAAATAATGCTAAGATAGCAATATGAGGCCCCCAACAGAGGACTTCTGGGTCTTGATTCAGTGAGAGAAGATGCACCCAACCCTCAAGAGACTTGAGGCCCCAGGGAGTGGGGAGGTCTGGTAGGGTAGGGGTACAGGGTTGGGGACATCCTCTTGGAGATGGGGAGGAGATATGGGATGGGGAACAGTCAGAGGCAGGGGATAAAGACTGGACTGTCAACATGATTAAAAAGTAAAAAAAAAAAAGAACTCAAAGTCAAAATGGAATAATCTTAGTCTTGTTTTTTCATTATTATTATAATTATTTATTTAATTAAGGGTCATCATTAAAATTCTAACTACATCTCACTTGTAAAGCCAACAAATACCAGAGACGTTAAGAATCAAACTCTATTTCAAAATATTCATTGTGAAACATGATGCATAAAAAAAATGTACTTTTATATGGAATTTAAGATATATAAATTATATTAATTAACATGTTCAATAAAAAGAATACCTTAAAATTTTATCTCACATGTCTTACTTTGCTTCTATAAAAGTTTATTTATTTAAGTTAATCATTACTTTATTAATTTAATAATTAATTTATTAATTTACTCATGCAACTCATCTTATTTGTTGTAAATAAATCTTCTTTAGTGAAAAAGTATGAAATGTGTCATTTGTGATATAACCATTTCCATTTTGAACTCACTAGTCTACTCAATTTAATACAATTATATCACATAAAGACATTACATTTAAATAAACAATAGATGTTTGTGATTTTGCCAAAATTAAACCCTGTAGGCATTTTCCCTTATTTTAATTTTGTAATACTAAATTTTGTTGAATCTTTGCATCTACTAGATGAAGGAAAGGGAAAGCAATGTTTAAGAGTTCAGTGTGTCACACTAAGTCTGCTAAATTTTCCTGAGGAGAAAGTGAAAATGGTTATCATTTTATTTCTAAGTCCTTTGCTGTTGTCCTTACTGGTTTGAGACCAGGTCTCATGTGCTTGAGTTTTTAACTTTCTATGAATGACCAAGGATGACCTCTAACTTCTGACCTTCTTTCTATACCTGAAGGGCAAGGATGGTGAGCATGTGCCCTCATTCACTATTAATTGAAGATCATAATTGAGGATCTCAGGATTCCCATGCAACATCTCAGTAATATACTTACATATTTTGATACAAACCTAGTGAATATTTGTTTATAATTATCTATTTAAAATGTTTACTGTGGTTCAAATTCTCCTTTTGTGTTGTGCTGATATTTTAAATAGTCACTATATGACTGAGCAATACAATTAATTAAAGTTACTATTTTTTGTATTTTATAAGTCTCATAGAACCAAAATTCACAAATTAGAGCAACACATAACGATTGTCCAGGTTGAAATACACAGTATCTTTTAAATGCAGTATTTTTATTAATGTCTGATAATTATTAACTGTAGAATATTTTTTGAAAACTCTTATTCTGGAGACAGGATATGGGTATGAAGTCATATCCTTGCTGAGAAGGTGTTGGAAATAGCCGTTAAGAGACCTTCAGCATTCCAAGAATATGACCCTTGGTAGGTCAATCATACCCAATGGCAAACATATACCTAAGAATATTTGGGCAGCATGAATTGGACTCAAGGCTTTTAAATTATTTTTTAATTATTTGATATTATAATATAATTATATTATTTCCACCTCACCTCCCCACCTCCTGCCGATCTTTTCTCCCTCCAAATTTTCCCATGAAATCATTGTTCATATCTTTTAAATTCATTGCTTTATTCTTCAGTAGTTGTTGCATGAACACATATATATTCCTATAAACATAAATACACTCTGTGGGTGTACATAATGTAGTTTGTACGACAGTTTATAGAGATGGCCATTCAGTATTGAATAGCTCATTGTTCCCTCTTCTCTGAGGAAGGCTATCTGTTCTGCTTTCAACATTCCGTTGTTTACCTCATTCTTTGTGTGGTGTTACATGACAAATTAGGGGGGGGGGGAATGTCTCCAAGGCCTCAGGGTTATTGTTTTGTTTTGTTTAGAAGAAACGTAAGTTGGGTAAGTAGAATTGTGGGGGTCAAACAGGGAGGAATGGCTGTCAATATCAGAATATATGAAGTTTTCAGAGTTAATAAAGATAATATTTTAAACATTAAGAAATTATTGGATGGAAAACAACAACAAAACCCCAAATTTGATCCTAATTCCACCAGTCAGAAATAATTACTTTTTTCCTATTTGTTAAATAGACTTTATTAAAAAACCCAAATTTGATGGAAAAAATATATTGTCATGATGATACATTTTATAATACTGCCTATTGTTATGAGTAGATTATTTTTACATTGTTCTCCCCTAAATATTGTAAATACTTCATTGTTGTGATTTGATATATACATGTATATATACACATACATATATACACATACACATACATATATCACCTAGTTTTCAGCTTTGCCAAACCTTTAAGAAACAAAGGCCAGCTGGAGGAAGTGTTTCAGTTGAGGCAGGCCTTGAAGTTTTATAGCTCGACTCCCAGTCTGTTTTCTGCTTTCTTTTCTATAAAAATTTGATTATGTTAAGAGTCTAAGATGTGAATGAAGTGTCTCTTTCTACAGAGGCAGCAAAGAGGAATGCTCCTGGTGTCCTGCCTGTACCGCCATGACTACTTCCAAGCTACAAATCACAATAAAGCTTTCTTCCCTTAGTTGCTTCTTTCTAATATTTGGTTGCAGGAATGGAACAAATAAAGAATACTGCCTGTTTAATCCACATTGATCCAAAAGCATCCATGTGAAATTCATAATGGAACTTATTCATTGTTATGCAGAGATGCCTGAGAACATATTGGGAGTTCAACTCATCAAGCCAGGCCTCCTTCCTTTTCTCTGCTCAGTTTGTGTTCATTGACAATGCAGGCTAGCATTAAAATTTAGAAGACTCATTCACCTCTGGTCTACATCCCTCTTTTGCATTTCTTTTATAGGAAGCCTCACTTGCATCTACTGCTTGCCTTTTTAATATTCATATTTGTAGTTCTTCAGAGTTAATTATCCAAAAGAGGAAGGGGAACCCAATTCATAGATTTCATATACAGCCCTGAAGGTCTAATAATCCCCCAAAGGCCCAATCTATCATTGCTGTTGCTTGAGAAATTAAACTTTGTTAGGAATAAAGAAAAATTAGAGATAGACCTGCAGCCAACTGTCCAATTATTTTATTTTAAAATAAAGCCTCTGATCAAAATAAATGTTGAGTGAGGTATCACAATGATGAATAAGGTATTTAGTGACTCTATTGATGGATGTGCTGGCAATACAGCTACATATTAGGTATAAGTGTCTAATTTTCTGAAGACAAATTGCCACGCCTGCAACGTTGGATGGATTCCAATGTGATCAATCTTAATTTGCCACCAGGTGGCTGTCTTTCCCTCCAGGGAAAGGTGCCATATCAAAGAAGCAACAGCTATTTCTGCTGTTGACATAGTGGATATGCAATAGTAATAATGGTCAAGTAAGTCTTGGGAAGGCAAGACCCTGTAATCATTTTATCCCACAGCAGTTGGTACATTTTTCTTATGCTAATTTAGTGAGAACTAGGTCAATTTGGAAGGGAGGGAGACTAAATAACATGGAAAAGATCAATTTTGTGTACCTGACCAGGGAAAGCTTGAAATGTAGAAGAGACACTTTAATGATCAATCTAAAGGCCATTAAAGATTACTGCGTTAGTTCTTATACTGAGCTCCATCTTCTATTCATTCCTGAATTGATGTTTTTTTAAAGTTAATGACAATTCATATGGACATCTGCTACCATCTGTGGACCAATGCAACATCAAAATGTCAGTCACACATTCTGACAGGCAATGCAGACAGAGATTTATCACTTAATATCTACTACTCATCTACATGAGAGCTATGACCTTTTTTTTTTTTTTTTTAAATTCATCATTGAAGGACGTATCTTAGAGGAACTGTGAGAGCAACAAGTGCTGTTTTAGCATGGGGCAGCATGTTATACAGAAAGTTAGTGTGGAGAGGTAGGCCACAGGAGTACACAGAATTGCCAGCTGTGTACCGCATAAAGGATTAAACCAGACTATACACAGAATTCAAAAACCAAAATGTCAAAAAATAAAACCTAAAAATCAAAACAAAACCAAATATTCCATTGACAAAATGCTTCAGATTTGAACAGAGAATTAACATTCAAAGGAAGAAAAGATTGCTTTAAGGAACATCTCAAAAAAATTTTTTTTTTTTGTTCCTGACAATTAGGAAATGCCAGAGTAAAACAACTTCGAGATTTTATTTTTACCACAACAAGAATTGGAAGGATAAACAAAACAAGTAACCCCAAATGCTAGAGGAGATATGGGGAAAAAGTACCCTCAGTCATTGTTGGGGGGAATGGAAAACAGTTTAGTCACTCTGGAAATCAATGTGGAGAAATCTCCAAAAGCTAAAAATGAACTATTATATGAACCACTCCTCAGAATCTGCCCAAAAAACTCAACATCCTACTTTAGGAATACTTGAATGGCCATGTTCATTGCTGCTTATTCACAATAGCTAGGGAAGGGAAATGACCAACTATACTACAACTGACAAATAGATAATAAAAATGTGGCACATACAAACTACAGAATACTATCCAGCTGTAAAAAAAAAAAAAGAAATCATGACACTTGTAAGTAAATTGGTGAAAATAAAACAGTCTCTTTGAATGAGGTAGCAGAGACCCAGACAGACAAATGTTACATGATCTTTATCATTTGAAGCGCCTAGGTCCAAATCTTCATATGTGAGTATATAACCTGAGTATTCAACTACAGTGGGCAGGAAAGTAAAAACAGACCATTGCTGGGGTTGGGGGAAGAGTAGAGTATAAAAAAAGCAGGGGAAGCAGGTACAATCAATCTGGAAAGAGGACTTTGAAAACAAGAGGGCTTATACTTAAAGAAAAGAGGAGAAATAAATACTTTGGTGTCTGAAAAAGTAAAAAGGAATCATACTATTAACTGTTTATCTAAAATTATCTTTTTTCCTTTTATATTGAATAGTATATTTATATTTCAGATTTTATCCCCTTACTCCATTCCCCCCAAGCCAGAAACTTCCTATCCCATCCTCTCTCCTCATGCTTCTATGAGGATGTACCCTAACCTACCCCTGTACTCCTACCTCCCCACCCTAAAATTCTCCCCCACTCCAGCATACATGAGACCAAGGATCTCCTCTCCCACCTATGCCCAACAAGGCCATCCTTCCCTACATATACATATGTAGTCATATGTAGGGTCCCTCCCTATGTGCTCCCAGGCTGGTGGTTTAGACTCTGGGGAGCTCTGATTGGTCTGTATTATTGCTCTCCTCATGGGACCACAAACACTTTCAGCTCCTTCAGTCTTTTCTCTAACTCCTCTATTGGGAACCCCTTGATCAGATCAGTGGTTAGCTGTGAGCATCCGCCTCTGAATATGTCAGACTCTGGCAAACCTTTAAGGAGACAGCTATATCAAGCTCTAACATGTGTATGTAGCTTAAATGACATTTTCTCTTCGGGGCTGACAATCTTGCTTCGAAGAGCTAAAGACTATCTAACATAAATTCTATGTATGTATTATGTATGTATGTATGTATGTATCTATCTATCTATTTATCTGTCTATCTATCATCTATCTGTCTATCTGTCTATGTATCTGTTCATCTCCCTATCTATCGTCTATTTATAACACACACACACACACACACACACACACACATGCATATATATGTAATAATCATTAATGGGAAAAGAGATCATGAATTTGAAAAAGAACTAGGAGAGGTATATGAAATGGAAGAGTTTTGAGGATGGAAAAGAAAGTGGAAACTTTAGTAAATATATTATAACAATAAATAAAAGAATATAAATAAAATTAAAATCCCTAGTCTTCAGTTTGAGATGCTATTTTGGGAGATTCCAGTATCTTTCAATGGTAGAGCCTACTTAAAGAAACTAGAGAACTGGAGGCTGTATTTCGTGAAACAAGTTTTGTCTTTTCCTGTCTTTCTCTCTCCTTCTAGGGTCCATAAAGTAACTCACTTTTCTCTCTCACGTCTTGTTCATAATAGTCTTTTCTCTTACCATTGTGCTCAAATCACCATGACGCTCTGACTTCCTTAATGCTGATGACCTGCAAATAGCAGAGTTAGCCAATTATATAGTCAGCTGCCTTAACTGAGTCAAATGAACATTTCCTCTTTTTGAATTTTTTTCCTTCATGAAAAGTCTGAATACCATAGAAAACTATGCCAGCCATCTCTGATCACTGCTGTGATAAAATTTGACCATGTTGTTCTAAGCCTTGAAATTGACTTGTGCAAGGAATTGATGAAGAATATAGGCCAGAGAATCCTCAGAGGCTGTCAATTAGTGTGAATTTACTTTGCAGTTCTCATGGAACTGTGGAAGACTAGGATTAACTGGAAAAGTGAACTGTAAAGACTCAGCCTTGCGAGTTTCAGGTGCAAATGAGAAGTGTACTGGGATTTACACTAGAGGACATGAGAAAGACATTGTAGTGAGTAAGTTTTGTTTTGAACGTTCCCTAACATTTTGCCATGGTGAATCTTAAATGTGATGAATCTGGAATAGAAAATTTAAGGGGATTTGGGATGAAAGTGTGGCGTGGTTATCACTCTCTGCTTCCAAAACTTTATAAAAAGAACTACCATTCAATGTCATGGATGAAATATGTGAAAACGTGGAATTCATTAGAAAGAGAAAAATGAGTTTAAGTTTCAGACAAAAGGGGCATGGCTATTAAAGAAATTAGAGACATTAAAAAGAAATGTAG
The DNA here is from genome assembly GCA_030674055.1 of Rhabdomys pumilio. NCBI lineage: Eukaryota > Metazoa > Chordata > Mammalia > Rodentia > Muridae > Rhabdomys > Rhabdomys pumilio. Next base: position 15,994 of record JANHMN010000170.1, on the reverse strand, counting down.
TTCTTTTCACTGATGAAATAGCAAGAAACAGCTTTGAGGGTATCCCAGGAATTGAGAAGCTTCATCTGCTGGGGCTCAAGACCGTAAAGTTTGAAGTCATTTTCAAGACCATGGTGAAAAGTGCAGAACCCTAGGGAAGCTATCTCCAACAGTCTTACTGTATTCATACTGATTTAGATATTTCTCCCTAGGACACAAAAAATCCAAAAGCTTCCATGCCAATATGCAAGTTTCCTACATCTATTCATCTTCTCATGGTGACCATTCGAAGAAAATTGTTTCTATCTTGAAAGAATCTAAGAATAACCTTCCTGACAAGATGTTTACAACATTTATGTCTCTATGTAGAGATGTGAGTTTCCAATGGTGAAATATGCTGAGTGCCAACCCAATTATAGACATACCAAAGCCCGCTGCATTGCAGTTTATTATATAGGCTGATTAACTCTTTCAATATGTACAACGAACATGAGTCTTCTGATGAACTGTTACAGGTTTTATAATTCCTAAATTTAGAATGTGCTGTAATACTATGGTAAATGTCACAGGAAAAACCATTTTTATTTCACTTTAAAAGTAGAAAATTAAATCTCCAAAAGAATCTCATAATAAGCAATGTTAAAAACTAATCTTTGCTTTATACGAGTATGTATAGATTCTATAACTTACCATCACTGGAGGCTTATGCTTTAACAAAATAATTACATGGATTTAAAAATGTTTTATTTTAGGCATAGTGATTAATTTACTAGTTTTTATGAATAAAATATTAATTCTACAGCAAGTATTTCTGAGGCAATGTTATAAATTCGATATATTCCTCCCTAACTTACTCTTAGGTCTTCAAAGCTGTGCTTATAGATGAAATACTAGTGAGCCATAAAAATGAACTGTCTATTAATTCAAGCAACTGATTGGAAATTAAAAAAAAACATTGTATTGAAGGAAGTTAGGCATAAAAGAATATTGTTGCAAGATTCTATCCTAATCGACCTCAGGAAGAGTCCACTTTAGTGACTGAAAACAGATTCCTTGTTACTCAGGAACAGAAATACAGAAAGTACCGACTTTTATGGATACAGGAATTTCTGAGGTGAAAAAAAGTGTGTTCTCATTCTGGTGAATACATGTCCAACATGTATTCCTTCATATGGAAACATGTCCAACATGTGTGTATAAATAAATGAGATTTAGGCAAACATGTTCTTAGCCGAGTATACTTTTGTTGCTTCTCTTTTCCTGGGGAGATATTAATAAACAACAACCTCAAGGTGATTCTTCTGACATTCAACTCAGTGACCAAATGAGTTTATTGTGTTTACTCGCAGGGGCAGGTGTGAGTGGTTACATACAGTTAGATGGGTGACAAAACCAGCCACATCACCAAAGAGTCCCACTCTGTCTGGTTGAGGACCTCAGGATATCTTCATTGTGGAGTCCCTTCTTCATATAGCCCTCCACCTGAGAATATCACACTCCAAGATCACCTTCAGGAAAGTTTAATGGCTGGACTCCAAAATGGTTGTCCTAAAATACCCCTTCCTTGCATGAAACTATTAATAGCCCTATCACCTGGTGCAATGATCTACTAATAAGTGTGTTATATACTTTTTTGTTAGCATAATATTGAGACTAACCCAAAGCATTTTTCTCAAGAACATACTCTTTTTAGTGTCTAAGAAGGAAAAATGTTTTGTTTAGAAACATGACATTCAAAATGTACACTATCCCTGCTATGACCAGGATGCATCTCCTTAGTGTAACATGTACCTTGTAGAGAGAGATGCTGAGTGTGTTGTACATACTTTGTTGGAGAATATCTTAGAAGGCTAAATGTCTTTTTTAGACTGCTGATTATGAGAATACTACAGGTTGAATCCCTTTAGTGATAATGAAACATGCAATTAAAATAAAAACTTCATTGTAATGTCTATAATTAGGAAAATGGTTTATGGAGAAAAATGCTGTCTTTGAAAAATCTATTTCTAGTTTTTTTTTTTTTTTAATGTGAGAGCAAAGACAGAAAAACAATCATTTTGAGCATCAGTTTGTTTTCAATTGACCATAGATGACAATTCTTTCTCAAAGTACTAATTTCAAAGCACTCTGAACTTAATTGCTTCCTTCCAAGGAAGATTCAGCAGTGTTATGATGTGAGAGAAACACTTTGTGGAATAACCTTGATGAAGATGATTTTAATGATGAACGCCCTTAGAGGAAGAGGATTTAACTGCTGACTCAGCAGGGTGGAGGCTGAGAGGAATCTTGTGAGGGATGGGCATCAGATTTTTACTCCCAGCAGCTTATTTAATTTGTTGAGGTGTTGTATATATTCAGAACTTTTTTCTGCCTAGGTACTTAACAACGTTTGCCCTGCATTACCACCTGACTTGTGGTTCTCAATAGAATCTGCACAATTTTTAGGTCTCTCCTGCTCCTCCCTTCCAGCAAAAAGGGGAATTGTTCTTGGCTTGGTGAACTAGATGAGGCTGCATAGGCAACCTGGCACTATTCCCTCCTGGTGGCCCAGCTTAAGGGAGAATCTATCTTACCTATGGTACCAGGCAAGAGAAATGAGACAAGACAAGATTAAGACATCTTACCAATAAGACACTCCGAACTTCTTTATTTGAAACAGGCATAGGCTAACACTTGAATAAATAAATAAATAAATAAATAAATAAATAAATAAATAAATAAATAAATGTATGTCACTGGTGGCAGAGGTACAGGAGAATTGGTTTTCCCTCATGAGGTAGCTGGCCCTGCCCCTTGCCAGCTCATAGCTCTAAGCATGCAGTCAAATTTGACCGTGCTCCAATAAGGATATGGACAACAGAAAATGGACTAGATTTTCTTTTTCTTTGTTAAGGGAGAGGTTCAAGAGGATGGGAAGACTGAGACGTGAATGAGATCAGGGTACATGATATGAGAATCCCAAATAATCAATTAAAAATAAAATTTTTAAAAAGGTGGACAAAATGCCTCACTCACACAGCAGCAGACTTTTGTTTCAGGTCTTGTAGTTGTGGGGTGGGGAAGGTTTGAAGAGGATAAGACGGAGGTAAAGTGGTTACATTAGTCTGAGGATTAAAATTTGTCAATTGCCTACTATTCATGGGCATGGTTTCAAAAGCTGGGTTTCTTTTGTAAACAACCTTCTGGTCTGGTGCTTGGTAGACAGAGGTGAGGACAGTGGTTTCATTACAAGATGTTGAGTTTCCTCTGTTGTCTAAAGTTCTGTATCTAGAGTGATGCCCCATGAGATTTCTCTCATCTGCATCCCCATTAACACGTCTATTGGTATTATCTTTGTTCAGGTCTTCTATTAGGCAGCCTTATTGTTGAGGGATCACGATGAAATTTCCTCATCATTTCTAGAATACAATATCTTACAGCACTTTTCCTCATCCTTTGGCTTTTACGATGTTTCTGTCTCTATGGGTGGTATTTCCTGAGCCCCAGTTACTGGAATTGGATTGTAGATGTATCCTTTGGAGCCAGGCAACCCATGCTCAGTTTTTCTGTGCATCAAGTTATAACTAAGGAAAACTGAAGCCACAATTCTCTTATCTTCATTATTTGGGCAGTCCTACTAGATTTAGCTTGGTTTGACCATGGAAGGTTTTGGTCTGTCAACATCTGACTTTATGGGTTAATTCACTTGACACCAGTTAAAAACCAACACTAAGTTTCTGTTTAAAGACAAGGATGAAAATCGAATTTACCTTGGGGCCCTTTATTCTGTTTGTATTTTCTTTTGTTTGTCTGGGGTTGTGAAAATAGTCTCCTAGGAATTCCAAGCTTCTGATCGTTCTAATTTCATATCCTAACTTCTGGGATAACTGTTGCCTCTGGCTTGCCATATCTTGTTTTTAATGGATGCTAGATTAAGGGCACAGATCTTGTAATTTGTCTTCTTGAAGAGATCTCTCCATTTCTAACAAAGATTTTATAAGTTAAGAGTTCAGTGATGCAGCAACTTTATAATTTTATATGTGAAACATCAAGAACCATTCTACCAATTTTATTTTCTTAAAACAAATCCCATAGTAACTTTCCATGTATTAGGCAGATAGGTGGCAGCACTTACCTGGAGAAGCATCTTGGTGTTACAAACTCAATCATTTATCCTCAGAAATCTTTCTTCTCCTTTTAGTTGTCCCTTACAAGTCTCTCTCATCCTGGTCTTTAACTTGCACCTAAGTCAAGGGGCCTGCTGTTAACAAGTATCCTAACCCAATTAGCTGGGAAGCAGAGGAATACATTATGCAGATGTGTGGACATTAAAAGTTACAGGGCTTTAATTGAAAGTGTGTTTTCCCTTAGATTTTATAGCTTGTTTATTGAAATACTAATTCAGTAATTTAACATAAGTATCTTTTTTTTTTTAATGTAAGGCATTATTGATACCAACATTCATCTGTTCTCTAGCGTGTTTGTTTTTCACTAATCTAAAAGTGGACTGTAAGACGGAATTGTAGGATTTTATTTGATTATACTGTTGGAAAGGCTCAATTTTCAGAGGCCGAATAAAGGTCATCTGGAATGCATTAAAGGGTTTGGAACATGAAAGATCTGTTGTGATAAAGCTAGTTAGTTGTTTTTACACAGCCAGGATTGTTAGAATGGTTAGCAGAGCCATGACAGATGGATTTGAGGTTTTGTGGTTTTTTTTTCCCTATGTAAATTAAGTAGATGTCTTGATTTCAATAAAAAAAAATTCATCCCTATAATCTTGTATGGCTTAATATTTGGTTACCAGTTGGTAGAACTGTTTGGGAAGAATTAGGAGGTGTGCCATAGATGAAGGATATGTAGCACTGGTAACTGCTCTGCAGTTTCAAGCATCCACATGATTCCTTGTTAACTCTTTCAACCTCTGCTTATGAACCAAGATGTTTGCTCTCAGATACTTCTGCAGCACCATATCTGCTGGCCAGGTGCTGTGCTTACTGCCATGATGGTCATGGACTTTAATTGTCTGAAATCATAAGCCACAGATTAAGCATTTTCTTTTATGTTAGCCTCAGTCTTTGCCTGTAATCCCAACAATAAAAATGTAACTAAGACAGTAAGTAAATATATACAACATCATAGTAAGTAACTACACAAATATACTCATAGTTAAAGAGAAGAATCTGTGAAGAAGCAATTGAGACAATTCAAGAGTCAAGGGAAGCACATTAATAATATTGAAGGTATACATGTGGTTTTGTGGAAAATCACTGAATCATGGTGTTGGGGATGCAAAAGAAAATTAGATTCTCAAGGTATAGGTTCCACCAGTGGAAGCTAATGGGCACATAAGAGTGACATTAATGTAGACTTTACATACAGTCAGGCTTCTTGAATTTCATACATTCTCTTTTCTGTGATCCGTGATTGTTATTGTGAAGTGCAAATATAAACAGAGCAGCCCCCCATCCAAAAAAGAAATTGCCATATTGTTGGCAGGTTTGATCAACCCCAGTTGACTTACAGGGAGAAGACTCCTATTATGAAGCTTTGTATTATAATCTCAAAGAGATCAAGAATGTTGGTCTCTGTTTAGGTGGATTAAAAAAGGAAAGATTGTGAAGTCTTACTAAACATCTCAGTACTAATAATTTTAGGAGCAAGTATTAAAACTGAATTCCAGAAACAAATTCTGCAAACACATATAATCAAGAGTTACCTTCTCCAAAGTGAAGAGCCAAAGATCTAAACCTGAAATTCACAGAGGAAGGTGATGTCATATTTATGTAGAATGATATTCAAATTAATGAAACATTTAGAGAGTAAAATATATAATTATTTTGAATTCAACTAAAGTAAGATAGATGTTCATGGAATTAATTGACAAAAATCCTACAAAATGTCAAATAATATTGGTATTGCAGGACAGGGGAAAGTAATGGAAGATATTACTAAAAGAGATAAGAAATGTTGACAATGAAAAATATAAGCAATATCTACTATAATTAAAAAATATAACCTATGTTTTCCTCAGTTTAACTACATATACTGTACCTTTAAAAATGACTAAAAATAAGGCAAATGTGTATTGTATTGACATTTATAACTAATGATGATATTTGAATGAAAGCCTGTACACAATAAATACACAGACACGGATTATTATCTGTCAGTTAAAAAAAATAAATATTTTTGCTATGTAATGTACTGCAAAGTACTGCAAAGTCAAATGTGCTGAATGAAAAAGAAAATCAAAATTAAATCCTTTCAACATTGACACCTCAAAACATGAATAAAATGATCAATAAACATCTTAGCTGCCAATAGTTTTTAAAGTAGTGTTAAATTTCTTCATAAACACTGGTGGAAGGGTAGCTTACTTCTTCCAGTTTTCTCTCAGAAATATTTCACGAGTACCACTCTGACTGTCACTTTACCATGGCATCATCATAATCAATTATTTACATTATCAAATCATTGAACTTGATTTTTACCAGCTATATCTTTACTTTTCAGTTTCATTGAGTAGAGCTGACCTGTACCCAGGTCTTCTCTCCTAAAATTCTTCCACTTATTGTCTTTCAAGATGTCATATTCTATTGTTTAACATTTTTTTTTCTGTTTGGCTCATTCTGTGTGATCAAATTGTGAATCACTTCTGTACTTTTTCTTCTCATTTGATGACCATGAAAAGAATTTATCTGACACTTTGAGTTCAAGTGAAAGGGGATAGATGTTCACTGTAAGCCTATGTCTCCTTTACGTTTATTTAGATGCCATCCATGAATGAAGATGCTAAATATAACTCCATAAGAAACTTTGGTCTCTGGAAACACTTTCATGGATTAAACTATTTTCATCATAACTCCTGCTACTTAGAGGGCTGTAATTTCTTGTCCTAGATATGACAATTTGTCCTAGATTTTCAAATGTCCTCCCAAACTCTCCTTTTGTGTCGTATCAATTACTTTCATGAACTGTGCAGGGAAAACCTATGTGACTCTTAATATGCACTCTCAAGTTTTTAAGAATAAAATGTAAACATATCTTTGTACTGATTAATTCATAACAAATTAGTCAAAATCAACCAATTACTTTTTAAAAAGACTTCTTGGGCTTTATATATTCTATTTTACTTCTGGAATGATGCCTGCTGTTGTGTGGCTGTTTCTTCCAAATTGAAATACATTCTCCTGGAAGGAAGAGACAAACTAAGTGTAATACACTAGACTCTGGAAGCTTAAAAAAAAAAACTTGAGAGCTTCTTACAGGATACTTTTGTATAGCATTTTCCTCCAAGATTAAATCATTCCTCCTTGTAAGGAAACTTCACAAAATACATAGGACATACAATGTGAGATGAAATGACAGACTAATTTTAGACAGCATACATACAGAGAAGTGAAACAATCTATTTCATAGGGAAGTTCATTAAGAATGAAACCAAACAACTCAAAAAAAAAAAATTCAGGAAGTCCAGGAAACTGACCTGAGTCATTAGACTCTTTCTTCCCCAAGAGTATATAAATGGTAAAGGTTTCAGAAAGAAGACTCATATTAGCTCAGGAGCCTGGAAGAGGCAGTAGCTGAACTGCCATGAAGAAACAAAGATCAGCTGAGCTTCCCGGATGAAGCCCAGGTTTTTCCAGCCACTGAGAAAGGAAAGCTGCTAATCTGATGATACTGTATTGTGTGTAGCTTTCTCCAGGTCTCTAGCCTTTGTGAGCGGCTTTCCATACTGTGGTGGGCTTTCGTGATAGTTGTCTTTGAAGTGTTCCTGTTCCTGTAAGTAACATCTCAGTCATTGTGGGACACAAGAGAAGAGCTCCCATACCAGCCTATGCTTGAATACTTGGTTTCCAGTTAGTGCAAGTGTTTAGGAATGGTTAGGAGCTGAGGCCTTGTTGGAAGAAGTTTGTCACTGGAGATAGTTGTTTGGTTCCTAAAGAATCATGCTATTCCCAGTGTGCTCTCTTCCTCCTGCTTGTAGCACAGATGTGAACTCCTACCTGAAGTTCTAGATACCTGTCACCATGTCTTCAATCCACCAGCATAGACTCTTACCCTCTGGATCCATAAGCTCAGTTAACCTTTCTCTAAGTTGCCTTTGTCATGGTATCTTCTCAAAGTAACTAAGACAAAAACTGGTTCTAGAAATAAGTTGTTGATATGACAGGTCTGACCATGACATTCTTTTGAGGAATATGGAAGAATTGGGGACTGTGGATTAGCAAAGTAACTGAACATTGTAAGAGGGGCTTAATAGGCCATTCTGATAGGAGCTTGGAAGACAATAGTGCTGAGAGCATTGTGGATTATGGAGGACCAGGGAACAGTATCAGCAAATGAGTTAGAGATAATTGTGCTATTTTGGCAAAGTTGTGACTTCCTTCTGCTCTTGTCTTAAGAGTATGCTTGAGCCTAAATTTTAAAGTAATATTCTCAGAAGCTTTCAGGACAGCCAAATTTTGACTCTGTCACATGATTATGTTGACATACTACTCACTGACTGGCCTTAGTATTGCTCCTTCACCACAGATAAACATTCTACAGTAGACTCATTTTGCTGCAGCTGTCTCTGGATGTCACTCTGCTATACTCATAGCCATCCAATTCTTTCTTTCCTCTTGTACTCCCTTTGTCCTCTCAGTCTGATTGCCAACAGCCTAGAGGAGAAAGGTGGCATGGCAACAGCAGTCATTGTTTTGATGGTCTACGAAAAAAATAAACAAATGTGGCAAAAAAAGAAAAAAACAGAAAATGCTCAATTTGAAGAGATAAAGAACACCACAGGCGATGTTTGTGTTGAAAGAGTTAAAGAGGTAAGGAGATCTAGGGAAGACCTGTTTTACTTCAGATAATGGAAGGTGAATCCTAGGACAAGAAAGACCACATCCAGCTAAGCTTCCAAAATGTGAAAGAAAAAGGTCTAAGGGGTTTTCCCTCCTAAAATGTAAGAATGAAGGGCAGCCTGTACAGATGTAACTGAAGGAGACAGACTTGATTTCAAGAGGGCATCTGAAGCATCTGAACGTGGCAGTGTTGCCCACATGATTCTAACTTTAGAGACATTAAGGATGTAACAGTTGTTGCTTCCAGGCCTTCTTTCCTCTGTCATAGACTCTAAGACTCTGGAACCAAAAACCAATTAAACTCTTCCTTTTCACATTATCTTGGTCATGATCTTTTACGACAGCAACAAAAAAAAGAAACTAAGGTAACCATATTCTTGTAAGCAACTCCAATAAAATTTGATAGCTCACCCAATTGGACTTCGGTGTTGTAAGTACTTTGGTAGGTCAAGTGCTTCCTTTTGGGGTGATAAAACATGTGTAAGTGTGTTGCAACTCTGCATGAAAAGTTTGTCTCACAGCAAGCTCCTTCCTAGAAATATGCAAATAATAATGGTTGCTAAGGAGAAAGACTCTTCAGCCTTCAGGTTTGGCAGGAAGTGGTAAGGATACATAGATATTCCTCAATGAAATTAGAGTGCTCCCTAAAATTTATTTATCTTAGCCGTGAATTTTAGTACTTGATTTTCATGTAACTTAGTGAATAGTTTCAACAAGTGGTGGAGAATTGCTGCGACAAATATTATGGAAAATAAAAGCATATTCCTGTGTTAAACTGGATAAATACAAAGTAGGTTTCAGTTTTTAGACTTCATTATGAAATTTCAGCTGAGTAATTAAGATTAATTGGTTCTAATATTCATGAAGGCTACATGTGGAATGGGTATTTTTTCTTGTGTTTTTTTTGTTTGTCTGTTTGTTTTTTCCTAAACAGGGTTTCTCTGTAGTCCTGGCTGTCCTGGAACTCACTCTGTAGCCCAGGCTGACCTCGAACTCAGAAATCCGCCTGCCTCTGCTTCCCAATGTTGGGATAAAAGGCGTGCACCACCACTGCCTGGCCTGTGTTCTGTGTTTTTTTTTTTCAGAACCTCTGTTTACTCTAAAATATTCATAGTGTCTCTAAAGATATATAAAACCTTTCTAGAATTCCAACAACTTATAAAATTATGTGTTAGATATTATCATCAGGTCATGGGTTGCTGCTGTGACACATCTGAACATCTCTTTTGAGAGGATTGTTGAAGGACTTTGGGACACTGGACTAGAAAAGTTCTTGAGTGTTCAGAGCTTAGGGAGCTGCTGTGAGAACTTTGAAGATAATGTTGATAGCAGTACAGACTGTAGTGACTTGCCTGGCTTAGGAAGTTTCAGAGGAAGTTAAGAGTACCTTAAAAACTTTATCAGAGCCATGTATGTGATGATTTCAAATAAGAATTACTACAATAAAACTTGCTTTCCTGGGTTAATGGGTGCTGGGCAGCTGAGGCAGATGAATTATTTGTGATTAAGGATGGAAAATTTTCATTGGGCAGGAATCCTCTGGGAGTATTTCCTCAGGATTAACGCATAGAACTGTGGTTAGGAAGGTGGGGATATTCCTCTATCTCCTATTGGCACCTGAACTTTGTAATGTGTAAGAGTCACCCAAGTGTTACTAGTTTTACAGATGTGATGGGGTAACAGACACCAATTGGGGCTTGTCACCATATGTCATGCCTTGAGTTTCTTAAGAGGGGGCATGAGAAGCCAGCAGGAGAGGTGCAGCCTCAGCTACAATAGAAGGCCCAGGATTGAAGAAGTCATGAAGAGAAGCTGAACTTTGGCAACATATGGCAAGGATAGAGTTCCTGAAAGGAATCCAGGAAGTACTATTGATGTAGGTAGGGACAACCTGGTACAGTAGAGACCTAGGCATTTTGGAGATGCCAGGACCATGAATGACCACCTTGGACAGCAGCAATTGTTGTGTGGATCAAACTTGTGGAAAGGAGCTAGGTGAAATTAACATTTCCTTCCAAAAATTGCTTTGGTCATGTTGTTTTATCACAGTAATAGAAACCCTAAGACAGCTATCTTTATACTAAGATACTTTGCTTGTTTGTGTTATTTTTTTTATACATGCTTACCTGTCTTCCAAGGTTTTGATTGGTTCTTTGACCAAGTCTTACACTATTCAGGCTATAGTCTTCTGAGCTTGCTAATCCTGTCCTCATTTAAGCTGCCACCAACTTCAACTACATTTGTTTTTCGTATAGACTATTAACATTATCCTTGAGCCATAGCTGCTATGGGAAGATGAAGGTGTTATCTATATTATTCTTCTTGAAGGAATAAGTACATGCTTGGATCTCATTATTTTCCTTAACAAGAAATACCTTTTATAACATCTCACACTGGCTACTCAAAGGCTTCAGATTGTTCATAGCACAGACAATACAGTGAGAACAGATTATTAATCCTTATTAAAGTGAGTTTGTCAAAATCACACTAAACTTGTGATGAATATATTTCAGAACTATCGTAATATTTCTGGGGAGAACAATTTTAACATCAACAGAAATATTGTTAATATTAACAATTAACAATTAGTTAGTTACCAACTAAGTAGAACATTTCCGTGTCAATTGAAAAGAGAAGCTAAATATATCCAGATATCATGTTGTACTTTCCTTTTATATAATTGATTAAACAAGCTGCCTCTAGTCAACTTATTGGATAAACTAATATAAATGTCTTTATGCTATCACATTTCCAATAACAACAACAATCTGTTTAATTTCCTATTATTCATTGTGACTTTTATTAAGCAATATTGTCACATGTAATAAATAATATTCATGTTAAACAAGAATCAAGGTTCAAGATAATTAAGAGTTACTATGAGGGAAAATATAAAGAAAAAATTGAACAGAGCTCTGTTTCTAACAATATAACAGATACATTATCTGTAAGGTTAGCATTGATACTTTAACGTAAGTAGTCTGTCATGCCATATTTACTCAATGAAGAAAAATACTAATTTAGAGTCAGAGTTTTAGAGAGTTTGAAATATTTTTGTCTGACTGGATAAGCAAATCTTGTATCATAACAAAGAGTGAGAAAGTCTCAGATCCAAGTGAAGTAGTACATAAGTAATGAGTTTTCTGATGACAAACTGATGGCTCAATAGCTAACATCATGTATTGCTCTTGTAGAAGACAAGTTCCCAGGTCCTCATATTATGGAGCTCACAAATGTCTGTTACTTCAGCTTCTGAAACTCCAATGTTATTTTTTGAGGCTCTGTAAGTACCTCCACAGATACCATACCATACCATACCATACCATACCATACCATACCATACCATACCATACTATACCATACCATTGCATTATATTCACATTGACAAACACACACACACACACACACACACACACACACACACACACACACTAAAAGAGAAAATAAAATCTTGTAAAAGAATGAGTTTTTCTTCTATAATAAGAAACAATCAATAATTTCTAATCTTTTCCCAATGCAGAGTGAAATATAAAAATAAAAACCTCTATGAATCACAGTAGTGTAAACAAGTATGGTTATTAGGACCAGTTTAAAAAAAAACATTGACTATGGCAATACATTTGATGTAAACTACTGCCTAAAGCACGCTGTGCTGAAGGTAGATTAGGGGAGTATCATCCATCATAAAAACGACACTACTAAGAAAATAATTCAAGTTTTATTTGAGATCTGCATTTAGGGAGATAATACAGACACATTAGAAAAAAATATAAATATTTACAGTCTCACTGTAGCCTAAGTTGAGCTATGAAAGAAACCTAATAAGTAAATGCCCCCACTTGGAAGTAAAGAATGGTTGTGGAGAAAAAAGTTTACCCAAGGATATTATCTTCAATATCAACATTAACAAGCAACAAAGTCCTCTAAGTTGATTTACAGAAAAGTTTATTGTTAAAATATTAGGTAACTCATAGATTCATTGCAAAGCCATGGAATAAGTATGGCAGCAACTGAAATCATGTCCAGTGTTTGGCCCAAGAGGGTTCTCATCACTCCTGATCCTGTCCTGATATAATAGCATTTCCAAAGCCAGTGCTCTTTAACTGTGAAGTCTGTGACCTCACTATGAGCACAGAATTTCTGACTAAAGTGGGTCATAATAAAATGGGCTTAACGGATAATTATGTTTTAAATTAGAACTTGGTCTTTGCTTGAAACTCAAGTGGATGTTAGATTAGCAGAATGTTTAATAAATATAACTCTCAGACTTGTTCTAGAGAACCTGAAAAATAAAAGTAATACCTAAAAATTAATACATCTAGAAATACTATAAGTGCTTTGTTTTAAGCAAGGCACATTGATATCAGAAACTCTGATCAAATTGACTTGGCTTTAGGCATTAAGTGATTCAAATGTTCTCAGAAACTTTCTGTCTTGAGAATAGGTCCCTTATAATTTAATTTTTTTTAAACCTCCATCAGAGGCAGGCTGCCTTCAGCACCCAAGGGGTATGTTGAGCTGTAATTTGGAATTATTTTCTTACTAATCCAAACCAGTGGGGAGGGCAAGTCATCTTCTTACTGTCAAATTCTAACAGTCAGTCCAAATTCTCCATTTTTGAGCCAGGGATCCTGGACAAAGCAAATAAAGTGATTTTGCTGTCACACGTAGACTACATAATCGTGCTTGATGGCAGAGCTGGGTCAGTTTCAAAGAAACTACACATGTAGTTAAACAAGAAGTGATGGATATATCACAAAAAATAGACAGAATATGTGATTCAGAAACACATGTACAAATATCTCATAACATTTTATTTAATGTTTGATCAAGAAAATAAATACCAACCTGTCTTTCACTGAGAATTTTAGGATCAGTGGATTTTACATTTTACACATTTGCCCATTCTTATAAATTCATAGCATGAGCCAAGATCCTCTATCACTGGGAATATATTCCACGTTTTTAACAAATGATACCTTAGTGTGTGTTTTTACACTAATTTTGAGACAAAACTAACTATATATGAATATTCATAAAATATGCACCACATACACAAGAAAATGAATACATCCACTAACTTCAACATTTCTCACACATTGTGTGGATGCATTCTCTTCGGGATTCTCTAAATATCAGAATGCAGAATGTATGGATCAAGTGGTAGGCATGTTTTATATATTCCAGTTGTTAAATTGTTTTATTAAATGGATACATTTTACATTTTAATTATTAGTTAATTATTAGTGTTTGAGACTTCCATTCCTCCCATGTCCTTGTTAGCCCTATGACATCAGCAATATTGTTTTAATATTGTGTGCATATCTCTCTCTCTCTCTCTCTCTCTCTCTCTCTCTCTCTCTCTCTCTGTGTGTGTGTGTGTGTGTGTGTGTGTGTCTTTGTGTGTGTATTGAACACTGCTACATTATATTATATGAGTATATTAAAAAGTAAAATTATCACTATTACATTTTTTTGTGTGTGTGAAAGAATAGGTATTATCTTAACAAGAATCTCTGGTATAACATGATTCTATTAACCCTAGTCTTCATTTTGTACATTACATCTCTGGATTTCCTTTTCATTCTACACATCTGCTACATTATACCTTTCAAACTACAGCTCCCACATTTTACTCAAGTTAAATAACCACTGCTAGTCTTTTTCTATTTTAAGAAAATTAAAATGTAATACTCTTTTACATAGACAACCTAGTAGATATGGATTGTCATACTATAACAGACATTATTTGTTTGCTTTTCTTTTTATGGTGCTAGATTGAGTCCAGAGATTTCTATCCTAAACACTAGATAGAAATGTAGTTCAGGATAGAGTTCCAGCCCAGGATGTATAAGGCACTATATTTAATCCTGAATATTAAAAGGAAAAGGGACATAAGGCATTTCTTTTTTCCTAACATGGTTTCAAATATAAGTTTGTGGCTGTGTGTGCTGTTAGTGGTATTGTGCCTTCCCTGTCAGTGATTTGGGGTATGTTTGTGTTTATCAGGCTTAAGTACTGAGAACCCCTACATGAGTTGTGATTCTCCCCTTTGCCATTCAAATCATGTTTGACATTTTGTATTTTGTGGTTTATTACTGACCATGTAAAAGTTAAATTCGGGTGCTCTTTTTATTGTTTCCTTAAAACATTTTAAAATCGCGTTTTATTTATTTGGGGTGTAAGTTTGTGTGTGTATATAGTGAAGATATGGTACACAAGGTAATAATGCTATCCCTCAAGGACTCTCCCAGAAAATTCAAGTACTAACAAAGAAAATCTTCTTTGGTGTTGTGTTTCACAGGATCAGCAAGGCTCCTAAAACAACCTAGGCTATTGCTACTGTACTTAGCTGCCTCTCAAACTTGAAGGTAAGACCCTAATTTAAAAAAAAAAAATCACAAGGAGGAGCCTAGCTTCAGCTGATTTGGAAGCCTCTTTCCTGAGAACTTGCTTCCATCAAAAGAACTGTCTGCTTTCTTACCTACAGTTCTGTTTCAAGGAGAGAGTAGAACAAGCGTAGTATTTGAGATACTATCATCTGTACTGTCTGATACAAACATAGACATCTGCTTCAAAGGAACCAAGTGGTCATTGAGATCCTTCATTCTGGGAAGGCAACATGACTAAAGACAGGAATTCTGGGTAGGCTGGTCAAAATATCCCAAACTGCGTCAAATGTCCAATCATTATATTTGGATTCACAACTCATTTTGATGGTGGAAAGACTAGAGCTTCAACACGCTTTGCTTTCTGCAGAGAAGAAGGAGTTCAAACACTGGCTTGCAGGCACAACCTTATGAGGACAGTTACCTTCAAGCAGTAAAAGGAATTCAGGTAGAGAATGAAGAAGGTCAGAGGACTGGGAAGGCCAATGTTGATGCTGGTTAAAATGAAAGCAGTAGACATTCTATAGTGACATGTGTTGTGATGCCATGAATCTCTAAGGAGATGACTAGTAAACTGCAAAACCATCATGTCTATCTCATCTATCTATATCTATATCATCTATATCTAATCTTATCTATATCTATCTATATCATATCTATATATCATATTTATATCTATCTCTATCTATATTTATATCTATTTCTATTTCTATCTCTATCTCATCTCTATATCATATCTCTATCTCTACCTCTGCCTCTGCCTCTGCCTCTGCCTCTGCCTCTGCCTCTGCCTCT
>JANHMN010000169.1:0-30999 GCA_030674055.1 Rhabdomys pumilio | reverse complement strand
TGTCTCTGTCTCTGTCTCTCTCTCTCTCTCTCTCTCTCTCTCTCTCTGTAATGTGTTGCTTTGCGTGTATTGATTAAAAAAATGAAAGGCAGCTCATAAATTGACAGCGAGGTCTTGAACTGACACTACTTTACACAAGGACTTATCTCAGTAACTAATATTTGTAAGAAAACATACTATTTTAGTTTTCAAGAAGAATAACTGGATTTTTCAAGAAAATGCAAATGAACACCTTAGCAATAATACACTTACCTGAAGTGGCTAAAAACAAACTAAACAAAACATAAATATACAAAGTGACAAGCAGGTTACCAGGTAATTAGAGCTCTCACACATTCCTTATTCACCTCTCTGGAAAATTCTCTAGCAACATTCACAAAAATCAACTACATACCCTCCTCCCTACCAGGTTCTGTTTAGTATAAATTACCATAAAAGAGGCCATATTTGCATGAAAGGCACATTAAAGCAATGTCTAAGCCTCCTGCACTGAATAACATATTTCTGTTTCCTCTGACATGCAGACTAAACAACAACAACAACAACAACAACAACAACAACAACAACAAACCCCAAATCTGTGAATGGCATTTTCCGGAGTCCAGTCCCTTCTAACTCCCAGACTTGAATTTTGCCAGTGAGAGTAATTCACATCAGCAAGTAAAGAAGGAAATGATTTGCACAGGACAATTGAAGAAACAGGTTGACATGTGGTAGTTTGATGTGTGATTTACTACAATTTCACAGTAAACACTTGGAAGTCTAATTTTCTGCTGCAGACTGTGTTTTTTCTCACAGATGACCATGAGTTTTTCCAGGAGCCTCTGAGAACTGCTCATTTTGGTGATTCAAAGAGAGGTTCCCCATTGTCTACATCTGCACTTATGGCTAAAGACAACATGCTCATACTTGTAAACTTCCACCTGAAAAGTTCTCACTAAATTCCTGTAAACTCTGGTTTATACACAAAGCATTTCTTTTTGAGATTATCTATGTAGACTTATGTTTCTTGATAAGGTCCAGACTGTCACTAACTAACCAAATTTGCAGCTATTGTTGAGTTGGTAGTTCACCAGTGTGAGGTACAGTAGGAATTGTATATCTGCAGTCTACAGTCTTAGCAGTTTTCTTCCCACTGAACACTAGGACACATCCAAAGTTGTTCTTGATAGTCATACCACAGGCAACTGTCATTGACTTACCTAACAAAAGAAGTTCCAGATGCTGTTAACATGTATAGAATGGCCACAAGTAACAGAATTGGACACTCTTAAATATAAATAGGGTTGATTCCAGTGAAAGATGTATCTCTGCCACTATATTAAACATTGCAGAGATAATATTGAAAATCAATGACAGGCAAAAATGTCAGAGCAAATCAGTGTATAATGTAGATACCGTCTGAATAAAAATTAGTTAAGTATAAATCTATGGCCACCTTTGAATAATGAGGTGCTTTGGATTTAAATTATGTCCTACAAGCACGTGTTTGATCATTTAGTCTCCAGCTGTTAATGCTGTTTAGGATAGTCATGAAACCTTTAGAATATGTGCCCTTGTTGGAGGAAGTGGCTGGTGGTGTGAACGGCTGAGAGTTCTATAACTTACTACAGTTTCTCGCTGGGTGCCTCAGCTAAATGTCTGCTGCTGAGAGAGAAATGGTTTTACTACCATCTTCTACTGTTATGTCTTCCCTACCATGATGGTCCAATAGCTTCTGAAATCATGAGGCAGAATAAATTCTTCCACCTTTCAATTGATTTTGTCAAGTATTTGATCATGCAATGAAAAAAAGTAACTCAAATAAAATTTCTGAGGTTCTGAGGAAACTTGCAGAAATCCACCACTGATCAAACTGCAGAGAAGAAGAGATAAACCTACATACTACAGGCTCAGAGAACATTACAGAAGATGGAGTGAAAAAAATGTAAGAGCTAAGGGCCAGAGGACCCAGAAATCAGGTGTAAGATAATGTCTTTTATATATGACAGGGAAACTGCACCCATGATATCTCAACATCATGGTCACTTCAACAAGTCTTGCATAATGACAACAGCAGTGTACCATGGGCTAGTTCCAGAATTCAGACAGGTCCTAGAAGAAGAGGCAAGAAACAGAAAGAGGGGTGTAATGGATGAATGAGTCAGAGACCATGAGTGAGAGAATCTTGCGATTATGACTGACTAGAAGCCAGGATGTTTCTTTATTTATATAGATTCCATAAAGGAGGCAGACGAATAATTTCAAAAGAAATTCAGATTGTATCATTTTGTCCCCAGACAGGTGTAATAAGTACAGAGAGAAAATATATTATCAGTCTCAAATCATTGCAGACGAGATAAGCATTTATGACATATGACATTTTATTCTTCAGGAAAGTAAAACTTTAACAGATAGAGAACTATCTGAGTAAGTCTAGATGAGTTCACAAGTCTTAAACAATGCATAGTGGTTGAAATATAACCAGTGAGTTAGCCTGGCTTAATGTTTGAAAGCTCTGCCAGTCTTCAGGCTAACTTGCTCTATTCATTTGTATTTTAGTTAAAAGACCTCACTATAACTTAACATGAGCCAGTCTCTGTATGGTTCGCAAATTCTTTTTTTATCAATATCAATATACATATACAGATACAGATACAGATACATATGCATACACACATATAAAAGTGAAGATTGTTTTGGACAAACTTTGTTATTAGGATTTTATTTGGGCAGGGGGATGTCCCGTAGATTATCTGCAGGAGGAAGCCTGTCATCTGATCTGTTGTCAAATCTATTGTTTCTGAGTTTTCTTAGGCTCAGGTGTTCCAAGAGAACTCTGGAGCTATCCAATCTTTTTTGTGTTTTTCATATTCTCCACAGTAAAGAAGTCTCTCAAGCAGTGACAGATTCTTTGAGAGCTGAAATAATTTTCTGAGAAAAATACATAAATGAATTATAATATAAAGAGTCCCCCACAGATGCAATACATTCTTCAGAATCCCAAGCACAAAGACAGCACAATGGTGAAAACAGTATCTGGCTCAGCTTTACTGGATTGTGTCAATAGGTGTGCTGGCTGCATGGCTCTTGCCGTTTTATTCACTAATTATGGCTGTACCACCAGAGGACATGTCAATATGGATGTGGGAATCTCACAGAGCTCCACAACTAGGTGAAAAGTTTAGGCTGAGAGGAAAAAAATCACTCTTCTGCAAGGACCAGCTCCTGATTGGTTATGTAATCACAAATGGTTAACCCTGAATACATGTAGGTAGAAGAATTAAAAAAAAAAATAGATGTAGCAGGTTGTATTTCTCTCTCTTTCTGCATATGTATGTATGTATGTTTGTTTGTTTGTGTGTATGTATGTGTGTGTATGTATGTGTGTGTGTATGTATGTGTGTGTATGTGTGTATGTATGTATGTACGTATGTATATTGAAGTTGAGAATGCATTAACAATCAGAAATAAATGGAGTAAACTGGACACAATGTTTAATATATATTATTTAACATATCTGTTTATATGTGGTTCATTTTATATTGTGGCTTACTCTATATTTAATATTTCTAGAAATATATACAAGAAAGGGAAATATGTCATTTTAGAAATTATATAAAGATAATTACCTCGGGAAAACTGTGAAATATATTATAAAGTGCTATACTCTTAAATCAAGTCTTTCTTCCCACAATGATTCATGCCTAGAGCCTTGGTTACACAGTGCAGACTTTTAAAATATTGTTTTTACTGGCAACTTCATTGAAAAATATTTTATCAAGTTTAATGATGCAATAACTGTTATAACAGTGATTCCCTGCATATATAAAGCTAGCCTGTATATATAGCGTTAAAATCAATTAACAATTGATCATTAGAGATGCTTCATATAAGGTAATTATAAATTCTATTAATTATTAAAAATGACTTATTAATCAAGTACTTCTACATATAAATTATACTTTTAATTAAGAGTTGGTTACTATAATCTGAAATTTCTCCCATAGGCTTATGCTTTGAACCCTGGATCTTCAGACAGTGGCTTTATTTTAAGTTTTGGCACCTGTAGCAGGAGGGGGTCTGGCTGGCAGAACTAGGCCACTGTGTACAG
Source organism: Rhabdomys pumilio (assembly GCA_030674055.1). Taxonomy (NCBI): domain Eukaryota; kingdom Metazoa; phylum Chordata; class Mammalia; order Rodentia; family Muridae; genus Rhabdomys; species Rhabdomys pumilio. The sequence continues at coordinate 26,906 of JANHMN010000169.1, read as the reverse complement.
TCTTTGAATGACATTGTCTGGTTCCTGTTACCTCAGGATATAAATAAGCAACTTCCATCATGAGCTCATACAGGACAGCCTTTCCTCTCTTGAATGGTCTATGTTAAGATTTTTAGTCAAAGCAAAGCAAAAGTAAGTAATACACACAAACTAACTTAAAAATAAAAATACCCAATCTACTTAAGGAAGCTATACAAAAGCACAAATTGAAATTTATGCATTTATGCAAGCACATGGAGATAAGAGGAAAACTGACGTTCTGGGGCATTAAATTACAATTATTTCATTGCTTTATTGCCTTTTGATTTATGAAAACACAACTGAGTTGTCTTTTTGATCTTATTGTTGGAGGATTGTTATGATATTTAGCGAAGAATAAAATGAATTCAGAAATACATCAGCCAGTTACATCTATGGGGAACATATGGGATAAAGCAATCTTTTAAAAATATAGCCAGCATTATTAGATTACGTGTGAATATCAAGAAATGGTTTGCTTTAAGGTTGATCACTGTCATCTAAATAAAGATAATTGTGGTTCATATAACCATGTGCCTAATAGTTCACAAATATGCTTATGCCTTCAAGGGTGGAAACATAATTTGTATGATTTACAATTGAATCTTTCCCCTGACTTCTCTCTCTCCTGCCCCCCAAACATTCCCCCTCTGTCGCCTTCTTTCAGAAAAGAGCAGGCATTCCAGAGACATCAACCAAAGACTGTATAAAAAGTTATAATATGACCAGGCACATATTATCACATCAAGGCAGGTCAAGGCAAGCCAGTTGGAGAAAAAAGATCCCACAAGTAGGCAAAAAAATCAAGCATAGCCCCTTCTCCCACTGTTAGGATTCCCACAAGAACACCAAAACTACTCAATCATAACATATATGCTGAGTTCCTAGGTCAGAGCCCCTATTGGTTTTCTGATCTCTGTGAGCCTCCCTGAGTCCCAGTTAGTAGTCACTTGATTCTGTAGACTATCTTCTCCTGTTCTTGTGGTGTCCCTGACTCCTCTGGTTCCTCTGATCTTTGCTCCTCCTCCCCCTCAGGACTTCTGAGTCCTGTTCTCTGTCTGACTGTAGGACCCTGCATCAGTTTCCATCAGTTGGTGAAGTCTTTCTGTTTTGTCTAATGATGATTCTGCTAGGCTCTGGTCCAAGCACATTTTGCATGCAGGAACAATTGTAGGGCGAAGGCTTTGTGATTGGGTTTGTGTTCTAATGTCTCCATTTGAGGCCTTGCCTGGTTACAGAAGATGGTTGGTTCAGGCTCCCTGCCCTTTGTTACTAGATGTCTTTTAGAGTGTTATTCTCATAGATTCTGCGGAATATTATTGAAGTATTTTTCCAACTCTCCTCTGAAATACCCTCCAATTCTTGTAGTTTGTTTCGCCCAGAACCCTCCCAATTCCCCTTGTCCACACTTCACCCTAAAAATTTATTTTATTTCCCCTTCCCAGGTAGATTCCTGTATCCCCCCTTAAGCCCTCCTTATTACTTAGCCTTTCGTGGTCTGCAGATTATAGAATAGTTGCAGTTAATATTTACTTATGAATGAATACATGCCATGTTTGTCTTTCTGGATCTGGGTTACCTTGCTCAGAATAATATATATATTAGTTAATATATATATTAACTAATATATATATCTAATATATATATATATATATATATATATATATATATATATATATATATATATCCATTTGCTTGTAAATTTTGTTTTGTCCTTGTTTTTAACAGCTGAGTATACTCTATTGTATAAATATACCACAATTTTTATACCACATTCATCAGTTGAGGGACACCTAGGTTGTTTTCAGTTTCGGCTCTTATTAATAAAGCTGCTATGAACACATTTAAGTTGGATCACAGCCAATGAGGTTTTAATTGGCTCTTAAATTAATTAGAATCATAAAGCAATAAAGAGTTGATTTCATATGTTTTAAAGAAACAATACTATTCTTCTATTTGGTGCTATTTTAGCTACACTGAATTTTCAGTGTTTCCTATTATAGTGGATAGTTCCAAAATTACTTATAGATAGAATATATATGTTATAATTTAGTTTTAATAATGGAAATCCTATTTTTAGTCCTGAGAAACCTCAAACAATGTCTTTACCAACACTTTGAATAGTTACAAATTAATAACTTATTAATTATGAGTTTAAAACCTGTGGACTTTTTTTCTAGATAAAAATTTCATTATCATAAGTTTTGACAATTCATGAAAATAACTAACTTATAATGTGTGACTGTATCTTATCAATAGCATGGAATGCCTCCCTTTGCTGACCACCTCTTAATTAGCTATTATATGATGTTAAGAGATTTTATGAGAATATTGGAAAAAAGTCTCTTACTAGGAAAAGCTTTATGGGTGAAAGGTCCTGCTAATTACTAAAATGCCCCTGAATAAGACAAAGCAAGCTAGCAAACAAATATCCATACAAACTGAACACCATTAATGAACCTTTAGATATCCACACTCCCCAGAAATAGTAAGTTTTTCCAAGATCTTTGGTATGATACTATGTGGTAGATTTTTTAAACAAACTTAGCAAGTTTCTGGAAATCATTAAACAATATAACCAATTACAAAGAGTAGTTTTACTCTTTTTGTAAAAGTACTATATTATTAGTAAATATTCTACTTCTAAAATCATAGTACTCCAAACCATTGATAATCACCAAGTCATAAAATGTACCATCAGATCAGAAGATTTGCAAAGATTATAGAAGGAACAAGAAAGAAGTTTGTTGGTAGGAGTCCAAATACTATGATCAGAAATGTGGTGTGTGGCTACTGATCTTGTCAAATTCCTAGAGGATGATGATATATCCCTTAGCTTAGACTGATGGTAAGATTACTTAAGAGTTTAAACCCACCTCTGCTAATGATACCTTGGAAACCAAGCCATGCACATTGATTGCAATACTACTTTAAAACAGGTAAATCTACTAAAACCACAATATACCCCTCATGTCACACTCCTAGATTGATCAGGTCTATGCACTTCAGCAATAAAAGAATATATAAAACATTTCTAAATTTCTACAAGGACTCATATATTTCATTGGTGAACACCGACCACTATAGTATTTTACTAAATATTTTATATGTGCTGATTAATCTTTGCTAAGACAAACTTATAATTAACTTCAGTCTAGCAATTTCTAAAATTATCCTTCACTCATATCTCCTATTAATTTCTTATGATCATGTTCTTATATCATTTGTTACAGCAGAGAACTAAGTAAACCAAAATTATGTCAGTCACAAGCATATTCTTGTTAGTCTTCAGTTGATAGACTCTATCATTATCAACAAAATAAAGTTTAGTGCAATTTTAGACTTGCTTTTCAATATACATAAATGAATTTCAACATTGCTGTTCCAAAGTTTTATCTAAAAGGCTAGAGGAGCTCATACTAACATTCAAAATGTTTTCCTTGTTATTGTTTTTAATTAAACCTAGAGTCTGGTGACAGGTAAATTAGATAAGTCTAAAGAATGATTAAACGGCAAGTGTAAAAAAGATGAAAATCTTCATTTCCACTGAGTTTTAAAAGTTTTGCCAACCATATGCATTAATGAAATTCACTCATACTAACTTATGCAAATTCATTTTCTTCAGTAGTAAGATTGGTTTTATGACAAGTAATCTATAACAGGAAAACCCACACCCAAATATTCCATTGACCTCAGTTTCTACAATTAAAAAAGGCAGGTGAAAATGTAGACGGTGATCAAGAGTGCCTTTTCTCTTACTACATTTTTAATTCCAAAGAACTCTAAATGAATATGAAACTTACTTCAGGTTGGCATTGATCATAATACTCAGCACCCCAGATATGTTTTGTCTTTAATTGTCTCATCATTGTCCTGAGAAAAATCAGAGAAATTATGATTTATGTAATTAAAATGAGAGTAATTATATAAATATATACTATATTGAAAAGTTTATAATTTAAGATATGAGTAAACATAAGATACTCAAAGATGTCTTAAAAAATCAGATTTACTTTCTTCCTCCTATGGAAATATGGATGCACAAAATAATGCTAAGATAGCAATATGAGGCCCCCAACAGAGGACTTCTGGGTCTTGATTCAGTGAGAGAAGATGCACCCAACCCTCAAGAGACTTGAGGCCCCAGGGAGTGGGGAGGTCTGGTAGGGTAGGGGTACAGGGTTGGGGACATCCTCTTGGAGATGGGGAGGAGATATGGGATGGGGAACAGTCAGAGGCAGGGGATAAAGACTGGACTGTCAACATGATTAAAAAGTAAAAAAAAAAAAGAACTCAAAGTCAAAATGGAATAATCTTAGTCTTGTTTTTTCATTATTATTATAATTATTTATTTAATTAAGGGTCATCATTAAAATTCTAACTACATCTCACTTGTAAAGCCAACAAATACCAGAGACGTTAAGAATCAAACTCTATTTCAAAATATTCATTGTGAAACATGATGCATAAAAAAAATGTACTTTTATATGGAATTTAAGATATATAAATTATATTAATTAACATGTTCAATAAAAAGAATACCTTAAAATTTTATCTCACATGTCTTACTTTGCTTCTATAAAAGTTTATTTATTTAAGTTAATCATTACTTTATTAATTTAATAATTAATTTATTAATTTACTCATGCAACTCATCTTATTTGTTGTAAATAAATCTTCTTTAGTGAAAAAGTATGAAATGTGTCATTTGTGATATAACCATTTCCATTTTGAACTCACTAGTCTACTCAATTTAATACAATTATATCACATAAAGACATTACATTTAAATAAACAATAGATGTTTGTGATTTTGCCAAAATTAAACCCTGTAGGCATTTTCCCTTATTTTAATTTTGTAATACTAAATTTTGTTGAATCTTTGCATCTACTAGATGAAGGAAAGGGAAAGCAATGTTTAAGAGTTCAGTGTGTCACACTAAGTCTGCTAAATTTTCCTGAGGAGAAAGTGAAAATGGTTATCATTTTATTTCTAAGTCCTTTGCTGTTGTCCTTACTGGTTTGAGACCAGGTCTCATGTGCTTGAGTTTTTAACTTTCTATGAATGACCAAGGATGACCTCTAACTTCTGACCTTCTTTCTATACCTGAAGGGCAAGGATGGTGAGCATGTGCCCTCATTCACTATTAATTGAAGATCATAATTGAGGATCTCAGGATTCCCATGCAACATCTCAGTAATATACTTACATATTTTGATACAAACCTAGTGAATATTTGTTTATAATTATCTATTTAAAATGTTTACTGTGGTTCAAATTCTCCTTTTGTGTTGTGCTGATATTTTAAATAGTCACTATATGACTGAGCAATACAATTAATTAAAGTTACTATTTTTTGTATTTTATAAGTCTCATAGAACCAAAATTCACAAATTAGAGCAACACATAACGATTGTCCAGGTTGAAATACACAGTATCTTTTAAATGCAGTATTTTTATTAATGTCTGATAATTATTAACTGTAGAATATTTTTTGAAAACTCTTATTCTGGAGACAGGATATGGGTATGAAGTCATATCCTTGCTGAGAAGGTGTTGGAAATAGCCGTTAAGAGACCTTCAGCATTCCAAGAATATGACCCTTGGTAGGTCAATCATACCCAATGGCAAACATATACCTAAGAATATTTGGGCAGCATGAATTGGACTCAAGGCTTTTAAATTATTTTTTAATTATTTGATATTATAATATAATTATATTATTTCCACCTCACCTCCCCACCTCCTGCCGATCTTTTCTCCCTCCAAATTTTCCCATGAAATCATTGTTCATATCTTTTAAATTCATTGCTTTATTCTTCAGTAGTTGTTGCATGAACACATATATATTCCTATAAACATAAATACACTCTGTGGGTGTACATAATGTAGTTTGTACGACAGTTTATAGAGATGGCCATTCAGTATTGAATAGCTCATTGTTCCCTCTTCTCTGAGGAAGGCTATCTGTTCTGCTTTCAACATTCCGTTGTTTACCTCATTCTTTGTGTGGTGTTACATGACAAATTAGGGGGGGGGGGAATGTCTCCAAGGCCTCAGGGTTATTGTTTTGTTTTGTTTAGAAGAAACGTAAGTTGGGTAAGTAGAATTGTGGGGGTCAAACAGGGAGGAATGGCTGTCAATATCAGAATATATGAAGTTTTCAGAGTTAATAAAGATAATATTTTAAACATTAAGAAATTATTGGATGGAAAACAACAACAAAACCCCAAATTTGATCCTAATTCCACCAGTCAGAAATAATTACTTTTTTCCTATTTGTTAAATAGACTTTATTAAAAAACCCAAATTTGATGGAAAAAATATATTGTCATGATGATACATTTTATAATACTGCCTATTGTTATGAGTAGATTATTTTTACATTGTTCTCCCCTAAATATTGTAAATACTTCATTGTTGTGATTTGATATATACATGTATATATACACATACATATATACACATACACATACATATATCACCTAGTTTTCAGCTTTGCCAAACCTTTAAGAAACAAAGGCCAGCTGGAGGAAGTGTTTCAGTTGAGGCAGGCCTTGAAGTTTTATAGCTCGACTCCCAGTCTGTTTTCTGCTTTCTTTTCTATAAAAATTTGATTATGTTAAGAGTCTAAGATGTGAATGAAGTGTCTCTTTCTACAGAGGCAGCAAAGAGGAATGCTCCTGGTGTCCTGCCTGTACCGCCATGACTACTTCCAAGCTACAAATCACAATAAAGCTTTCTTCCCTTAGTTGCTTCTTTCTAATATTTGGTTGCAGGAATGGAACAAATAAAGAATACTGCCTGTTTAATCCACATTGATCCAAAAGCATCCATGTGAAATTCATAATGGAACTTATTCATTGTTATGCAGAGATGCCTGAGAACATATTGGGAGTTCAACTCATCAAGCCAGGCCTCCTTCCTTTTCTCTGCTCAGTTTGTGTTCATTGACAATGCAGGCTAGCATTAAAATTTAGAAGACTCATTCACCTCTGGTCTACATCCCTCTTTTGCATTTCTTTTATAGGAAGCCTCACTTGCATCTACTGCTTGCCTTTTTAATATTCATATTTGTAGTTCTTCAGAGTTAATTATCCAAAAGAGGAAGGGGAACCCAATTCATAGATTTCATATACAGCCCTGAAGGTCTAATAATCCCCCAAAGGCCCAATCTATCATTGCTGTTGCTTGAGAAATTAAACTTTGTTAGGAATAAAGAAAAATTAGAGATAGACCTGCAGCCAACTGTCCAATTATTTTATTTTAAAATAAAGCCTCTGATCAAAATAAATGTTGAGTGAGGTATCACAATGATGAATAAGGTATTTAGTGACTCTATTGATGGATGTGCTGGCAATACAGCTACATATTAGGTATAAGTGTCTAATTTTCTGAAGACAAATTGCCACGCCTGCAACGTTGGATGGATTCCAATGTGATCAATCTTAATTTGCCACCAGGTGGCTGTCTTTCCCTCCAGGGAAAGGTGCCATATCAAAGAAGCAACAGCTATTTCTGCTGTTGACATAGTGGATATGCAATAGTAATAATGGTCAAGTAAGTCTTGGGAAGGCAAGACCCTGTAATCATTTTATCCCACAGCAGTTGGTACATTTTTCTTATGCTAATTTAGTGAGAACTAGGTCAATTTGGAAGGGAGGGAGACTAAATAACATGGAAAAGATCAATTTTGTGTACCTGACCAGGGAAAGCTTGAAATGTAGAAGAGACACTTTAATGATCAATCTAAAGGCCATTAAAGATTACTGCGTTAGTTCTTATACTGAGCTCCATCTTCTATTCATTCCTGAATTGATGTTTTTTTAAAGTTAATGACAATTCATATGGACATCTGCTACCATCTGTGGACCAATGCAACATCAAAATGTCAGTCACACATTCTGACAGGCAATGCAGACAGAGATTTATCACTTAATATCTACTACTCATCTACATGAGAGCTATGACCTTTTTTTTTTTTTTTTTTAAATTCATCATTGAAGGACGTATCTTAGAGGAACTGTGAGAGCAACAAGTGCTGTTTTAGCATGGGGCAGCATGTTATACAGAAAGTTAGTGTGGAGAGGTAGGCCACAGGAGTACACAGAATTGCCAGCTGTGTACCGCATAAAGGATTAAACCAGACTATACACAGAATTCAAAAACCAAAATGTCAAAAAATAAAACCTAAAAATCAAAACAAAACCAAATATTCCATTGACAAAATGCTTCAGATTTGAACAGAGAATTAACATTCAAAGGAAGAAAAGATTGCTTTAAGGAACATCTCAAAAAAATTTTTTTTTTTTGTTCCTGACAATTAGGAAATGCCAGAGTAAAACAACTTCGAGATTTTATTTTTACCACAACAAGAATTGGAAGGATAAACAAAACAAGTAACCCCAAATGCTAGAGGAGATATGGGGAAAAAGTACCCTCAGTCATTGTTGGGGGGAATGGAAAACAGTTTAGTCACTCTGGAAATCAATGTGGAGAAATCTCCAAAAGCTAAAAATGAACTATTATATGAACCACTCCTCAGAATCTGCCCAAAAAACTCAACATCCTACTTTAGGAATACTTGAATGGCCATGTTCATTGCTGCTTATTCACAATAGCTAGGGAAGGGAAATGACCAACTATACTACAACTGACAAATAGATAATAAAAATGTGGCACATACAAACTACAGAATACTATCCAGCTGTAAAAAAAAAAAAAAGAAATCATGACACTTGTAAGTAAATTGGTGAAAATAAAACAGTCTCTTTGAATGAGGTAGCAGAGACCCAGACAGACAAATGTTACATGATCTTTATCATTTGAAGCGCCTAGGTCCAAATCTTCATATGTGAGTATATAACCTGAGTATTCAACTACAGTGGGCAGGAAAGTAAAAACAGACCATTGCTGGGGTTGGGGGAAGAGTAGAGTATAAAAAAAGCAGGGGAAGCAGGTACAATCAATCTGGAAAGAGGACTTTGAAAACAAGAGGGCTTATACTTAAAGAAAAGAGGAGAAATAAATACTTTGGTGTCTGAAAAAGTAAAAAGGAATCATACTATTAACTGTTTATCTAAAATTATCTTTTTTCCTTTTATATTGAATAGTATATTTATATTTCAGATTTTATCCCCTTACTCCATTCCCCCCAAGCCAGAAACTTCCTATCCCATCCTCTCTCCTCATGCTTCTATGAGGATGTACCCTAACCTACCCCTGTACTCCTACCTCCCCACCCTAAAATTCTCCCCCACTCCAGCATACATGAGACCAAGGATCTCCTCTCCCACCTATGCCCAACAAGGCCATCCTTCCCTACATATACATATGTAGTCATATGTAGGGTCCCTCCCTATGTGCTCCCAGGCTGGTGGTTTAGACTCTGGGGAGCTCTGATTGGTCTGTATTATTGCTCTCCTCATGGGACCACAAACACTTTCAGCTCCTTCAGTCTTTTCTCTAACTCCTCTATTGGGAACCCCTTGATCAGATCAGTGGTTAGCTGTGAGCATCCGCCTCTGAATATGTCAGACTCTGGCAAACCTTTAAGGAGACAGCTATATCAAGCTCTAACATGTGTATGTAGCTTAAATGACATTTTCTCTTCGGGGCTGACAATCTTGCTTCGAAGAGCTAAAGACTATCTAACATAAATTCTATGTATGTATTATGTATGTATGTATGTATGTATCTATCTATCTATTTATCTGTCTATCTATCATCTATCTGTCTATCTGTCTATGTATCTGTTCATCTCCCTATCTATCGTCTATTTATAACACACACACACACACACACACACACACATGCATATATATGTAATAATCATTAATGGGAAAAGAGATCATGAATTTGAAAAAGAACTAGGAGAGGTATATGAAATGGAAGAGTTTTGAGGATGGAAAAGAAAGTGGAAACTTTAGTAAATATATTATAACAATAAATAAAAGAATATAAATAAAATTAAAATCCCTAGTCTTCAGTTTGAGATGCTATTTTGGGAGATTCCAGTATCTTTCAATGGTAGAGCCTACTTAAAGAAACTAGAGAACTGGAGGCTGTATTTCGTGAAACAAGTTTTGTCTTTTCCTGTCTTTCTCTCTCCTTCTAGGGTCCATAAAGTAACTCACTTTTCTCTCTCACGTCTTGTTCATAATAGTCTTTTCTCTTACCATTGTGCTCAAATCACCATGACGCTCTGACTTCCTTAATGCTGATGACCTGCAAATAGCAGAGTTAGCCAATTATATAGTCAGCTGCCTTAACTGAGTCAAATGAACATTTCCTCTTTTTGAATTTTTTTCCTTCATGAAAAGTCTGAATACCATAGAAAACTATGCCAGCCATCTCTGATCACTGCTGTGATAAAATTTGACCATGTTGTTCTAAGCCTTGAAATTGACTTGTGCAAGGAATTGATGAAGAATATAGGCCAGAGAATCCTCAGAGGCTGTCAATTAGTGTGAATTTACTTTGCAGTTCTCATGGAACTGTGGAAGACTAGGATTAACTGGAAAAGTGAACTGTAAAGACTCAGCCTTGCGAGTTTCAGGTGCAAATGAGAAGTGTACTGGGATTTACACTAGAGGACATGAGAAAGACATTGTAGTGAGTAAGTTTTGTTTTGAACGTTCCCTAACATTTTGCCATGGTGAATCTTAAATGTGATGAATCTGGAATAGAAAATTTAAGGGGATTTGGGATGAAAGTGTGGCGTGGTTATCACTCTCTGCTTCCAAAACTTTATAAAAAGAACTACCATTCAATGTCATGGATGAAATATGTGAAAACGTGGAATTCATTAGAAAGAGAAAAATGAGTTTAAGTTTCAGACAAAAGGGGCATGGCTATTAAAGAAATTAGAGACATTAAAAAGAAATGTAGTTCTTTTCACTGATGAAATAGCAAGAAACAGCTTTGAGGGTATCCCAGGAATTGAGAAGCTTCATCTGCTGGGGCTCAAGACCGTAAAGTTTGAAGTCATTTTCAAGACCATGGTGAAAAGTGCAGAACCCTAGGGAAGCTATCTCCAACAGTCTTACTGTATTCATACTGATTTAGATATTTCTCCCTAGGACACAAAAAATCCAAAAGCTTCCATGCCAATATGCAAGTTTCCTACATCTATTCATCTTCTCATGGTGACCATTCGAAGAAAATTGTTTCTATCTTGAAAGAATCTAAGAATAACCTTCCTGACAAGATGTTTACAACATTTATGTCTCTATGTAGAGATGTGAGTTTCCAATGGTGAAATATGCTGAGTGCCAACCCAATTATAGACATACCAAAGCCCGCTGCATTGCAGTTTATTATATAGGCTGATTAACTCTTTCAATATGTACAACGAACATGAGTCTTCTGATGAACTGTTACAGGTTTTATAATTCCTAAATTTAGAATGTGCTGTAATACTATGGTAAATGTCACAGGAAAAACCATTTTTATTTCACTTTAAAAGTAGAAAATTAAATCTCCAAAAGAATCTCATAATAAGCAATGTTAAAAACTAATCTTTGCTTTATACGAGTATGTATAGATTCTATAACTTACCATCACTGGAGGCTTATGCTTTAACAAAATAATTACATGGATTTAAAAATGTTTTATTTTAGGCATAGTGATTAATTTACTAGTTTTTATGAATAAAATATTAATTCTACAGCAAGTATTTCTGAGGCAATGTTATAAATTCGATATATTCCTCCCTAACTTACTCTTAGGTCTTCAAAGCTGTGCTTATAGATGAAATACTAGTGAGCCATAAAAATGAACTGTCTATTAATTCAAGCAACTGATTGGAAATTAAAAAAAAACATTGTATTGAAGGAAGTTAGGCATAAAAGAATATTGTTGCAAGATTCTATCCTAATCGACCTCAGGAAGAGTCCACTTTAGTGACTGAAAACAGATTCCTTGTTACTCAGGAACAGAAATACAGAAAGTACCGACTTTTATGGATACAGGAATTTCTGAGGTGAAAAAAAGTGTGTTCTCATTCTGGTGAATACATGTCCAACATGTATTCCTTCATATGGAAACATGTCCAACATGTGTGTATAAATAAATGAGATTTAGGCAAACATGTTCTTAGCCGAGTATACTTTTGTTGCTTCTCTTTTCCTGGGGAGATATTAATAAACAACAACCTCAAGGTGATTCTTCTGACATTCAACTCAGTGACCAAATGAGTTTATTGTGTTTACTCGCAGGGGCAGGTGTGAGTGGTTACATACAGTTAGATGGGTGACAAAACCAGCCACATCACCAAAGAGTCCCACTCTGTCTGGTTGAGGACCTCAGGATATCTTCATTGTGGAGTCCCTTCTTCATATAGCCCTCCACCTGAGAATATCACACTCCAAGATCACCTTCAGGAAAGTTTAATGGCTGGACTCCAAAATGGTTGTCCTAAAATACCCCTTCCTTGCATGAAACTATTAATAGCCCTATCACCTGGTGCAATGATCTACTAATAAGTGTGTTATATACTTTTTTGTTAGCATAATATTGAGACTAACCCAAAGCATTTTTCTCAAGAACATACTCTTTTTAGTGTCTAAGAAGGAAAAATGTTTTGTTTAGAAACATGACATTCAAAATGTACACTATCCCTGCTATGACCAGGATGCATCTCCTTAGTGTAACATGTACCTTGTAGAGAGAGATGCTGAGTGTGTTGTACATACTTTGTTGGAGAATATCTTAGAAGGCTAAATGTCTTTTTTAGACTGCTGATTATGAGAATACTACAGGTTGAATCCCTTTAGTGATAATGAAACATGCAATTAAAATAAAAACTTCATTGTAATGTCTATAATTAGGAAAATGGTTTATGGAGAAAAATGCTGTCTTTGAAAAATCTATTTCTAGTTTTTTTTTTTTTTTTAATGTGAGAGCAAAGACAGAAAAACAATCATTTTGAGCATCAGTTTGTTTTCAATTGACCATAGATGACAATTCTTTCTCAAAGTACTAATTTCAAAGCACTCTGAACTTAATTGCTTCCTTCCAAGGAAGATTCAGCAGTGTTATGATGTGAGAGAAACACTTTGTGGAATAACCTTGATGAAGATGATTTTAATGATGAACGCCCTTAGAGGAAGAGGATTTAACTGCTGACTCAGCAGGGTGGAGGCTGAGAGGAATCTTGTGAGGGATGGGCATCAGATTTTTACTCCCAGCAGCTTATTTAATTTGTTGAGGTGTTGTATATATTCAGAACTTTTTTCTGCCTAGGTACTTAACAACGTTTGCCCTGCATTACCACCTGACTTGTGGTTCTCAATAGAATCTGCACAATTTTTAGGTCTCTCCTGCTCCTCCCTTCCAGCAAAAAGGGGAATTGTTCTTGGCTTGGTGAACTAGATGAGGCTGCATAGGCAACCTGGCACTATTCCCTCCTGGTGGCCCAGCTTAAGGGAGAATCTATCTTACCTATGGTACCAGGCAAGAGAAATGAGACAAGACAAGATTAAGACATCTTACCAATAAGACACTCCGAACTTCTTTATTTGAAACAGGCATAGGCTAACACTTGAATAAATAAATAAATAAATAAATAAATAAATAAATAAATAAATAAATAAATGTATGTCACTGGTGGCAGAGGTACAGGAGAATTGGTTTTCCCTCATGAGGTAGCTGGCCCTGCCCCTTGCCAGCTCATAGCTCTAAGCATGCAGTCAAATTTGACCGTGCTCCAATAAGGATATGGACAACAGAAAATGGACTAGATTTTCTTTTTCTTTGTTAAGGGAGAGGTTCAAGAGGATGGGAAGACTGAGACGTGAATGAGATCAGGGTACATGATATGAGAATCCCAAATAATCAATTAAAAATAAAATTTTTAAAAAGGTGGACAAAATGCCTCACTCACACAGCAGCAGACTTTTGTTTCAGGTCTTGTAGTTGTGGGGTGGGGAAGGTTTGAAGAGGATAAGACGGAGGTAAAGTGGTTACATTAGTCTGAGGATTAAAATTTGTCAATTGCCTACTATTCATGGGCATGGTTTCAAAAGCTGGGTTTCTTTTGTAAACAACCTTCTGGTCTGGTGCTTGGTAGACAGAGGTGAGGACAGTGGTTTCATTACAAGATGTTGAGTTTCCTCTGTTGTCTAAAGTTCTGTATCTAGAGTGATGCCCCATGAGATTTCTCTCATCTGCATCCCCATTAACACGTCTATTGGTATTATCTTTGTTCAGGTCTTCTATTAGGCAGCCTTATTGTTGAGGGATCACGATGAAATTTCCTCATCATTTCTAGAATACAATATCTTACAGCACTTTTCCTCATCCTTTGGCTTTTACGATGTTTCTGTCTCTATGGGTGGTATTTCCTGAGCCCCAGTTACTGGAATTGGATTGTAGATGTATCCTTTGGAGCCAGGCAACCCATGCTCAGTTTTTCTGTGCATCAAGTTATAACTAAGGAAAACTGAAGCCACAATTCTCTTATCTTCATTATTTGGGCAGTCCTACTAGATTTAGCTTGGTTTGACCATGGAAGGTTTTGGTCTGTCAACATCTGACTTTATGGGTTAATTCACTTGACACCAGTTAAAAACCAACACTAAGTTTCTGTTTAAAGACAAGGATGAAAATCGAATTTACCTTGGGGCCCTTTATTCTGTTTGTATTTTCTTTTGTTTGTCTGGGGTTGTGAAAATAGTCTCCTAGGAATTCCAAGCTTCTGATCGTTCTAATTTCATATCCTAACTTCTGGGATAACTGTTGCCTCTGGCTTGCCATATCTTGTTTTTAATGGATGCTAGATTAAGGGCACAGATCTTGTAATTTGTCTTCTTGAAGAGATCTCTCCATTTCTAACAAAGATTTTATAAGTTAAGAGTTCAGTGATGCAGCAACTTTATAATTTTATATGTGAAACATCAAGAACCATTCTACCAATTTTATTTTCTTAAAACAAATCCCATAGTAACTTTCCATGTATTAGGCAGATAGGTGGCAGCACTTACCTGGAGAAGCATCTTGGTGTTACAAACTCAATCATTTATCCTCAGAAATCTTTCTTCTCCTTTTAGTTGTCCCTTACAAGTCTCTCTCATCCTGGTCTTTAACTTGCACCTAAGTCAAGGGGCCTGCTGTTAACAAGTATCCTAACCCAATTAGCTGGGAAGCAGAGGAATACATTATGCAGATGTGTGGACATTAAAAGTTACAGGGCTTTAATTGAAAGTGTGTTTTCCCTTAGATTTTATAGCTTGTTTATTGAAATACTAATTCAGTAATTTAACATAAGTATCTTTTTTTTTTTAATGTAAGGCATTATTGATACCAACATTCATCTGTTCTCTAGCGTGTTTGTTTTTCACTAATCTAAAAGTGGACTGTAAGACGGAATTGTAGGATTTTATTTGATTATACTGTTGGAAAGGCTCAATTTTCAGAGGCCGAATAAAGGTCATCTGGAATGCATTAAAGGGTTTGGAACATGAAAGATCTGTTGTGATAAAGCTAGTTAGTTGTTTTTACACAGCCAGGATTGTTAGAATGGTTAGCAGAGCCATGACAGATGGATTTGAGGTTTTGTGGTTTTTTTTTTCCCTATGTAAATTAAGTAGATGTCTTGATTTCAATAAAAAAAAATTCATCCCTATAATCTTGTATGGCTTAATATTTGGTTACCAGTTGGTAGAACTGTTTGGGAAGAATTAGGAGGTGTGCCATAGATGAAGGATATGTAGCACTGGTAACTGCTCTGCAGTTTCAAGCATCCACATGATTCCTTGTTAACTCTTTCAACCTCTGCTTATGAACCAAGATGTTTGCTCTCAGATACTTCTGCAGCACCATATCTGCTGGCCAGGTGCTGTGCTTACTGCCATGATGGTCATGGACTTTAATTGTCTGAAATCATAAGCCACAGATTAAGCATTTTCTTTTATGTTAGCCTCAGTCTTTGCCTGTAATCCCAACAATAAAAATGTAACTAAGACAGTAAGTAAATATATACAACATCATAGTAAGTAACTACACAAATATACTCATAGTTAAAGAGAAGAATCTGTGAAGAAGCAATTGAGACAATTCAAGAGTCAAGGGAAGCACATTAATAATATTGAAGGTATACATGTGGTTTTGTGGAAAATCACTGAATCATGGTGTTGGGGATGCAAAAGAAAATTAGATTCTCAAGGTATAGGTTCCACCAGTGGAAGCTAATGGGCACATAAGAGTGACATTAATGTAGACTTTACATACAGTCAGGCTTCTTGAATTTCATACATTCTCTTTTCTGTGATCCGTGATTGTTATTGTGAAGTGCAAATATAAACAGAGCAGCCCCCCCATCCAAAAAAGAAATTGCCATATTGTTGGCAGGTTTGATCAACCCCAGTTGACTTACAGGGAGAAGACTCCTATTATGAAGCTTTGTATTATAATCTCAAAGAGATCAAGAATGTTGGTCTCTGTTTAGGTGGATTAAAAAAGGAAAGATTGTGAAGTCTTACTAAACATCTCAGTACTAATAATTTTAGGAGCAAGTATTAAAACTGAATTCCAGAAACAAATTCTGCAAACACATATAATCAAGAGTTACCTTCTCCAAAGTGAAGAGCCAAAGATCTAAACCTGAAATTCACAGAGGAAGGTGATGTCATATTTATGTAGAATGATATTCAAATTAATGAAACATTTAGAGAGTAAAATATATAATTATTTTGAATTCAACTAAAGTAAGATAGATGTTCATGGAATTAATTGACAAAAATCCTACAAAATGTCAAATAATATTGGTATTGCAGGACAGGGGAAAGTAATGGAAGATATTACTAAAAGAGATAAGAAATGTTGACAATGAAAAATATAAGCAATATCTACTATAATTAAAAAATATAACCTATGTTTTCCTCAGTTTAACTACATATACTGTACCTTTAAAAATGACTAAAAATAAGGCAAATGTGTATTGTATTGACATTTATAACTAATGATGATATTTGAATGAAAGCCTGTACACAATAAATACACAGACACGGATTATTATCTGTCAGTTAAAAAAAATAAATATTTTTGCTATGTAATGTACTGCAAAGTACTGCAAAGTCAAATGTGCTGAATGAAAAAGAAAATCAAAATTAAATCCTTTCAACATTGACACCTCAAAACATGAATAAAATGATCAATAAACATCTTAGCTGCCAATAGTTTTTAAAGTAGTGTTAAATTTCTTCATAAACACTGGTGGAAGGGTAGCTTACTTCTTCCAGTTTTCTCTCAGAAATATTTCACGAGTACCACTCTGACTGTCACTTTACCATGGCATCATCATAATCAATTATTTACATTATCAAATCATTGAACTTGATTTTTACCAGCTATATCTTTACTTTTCAGTTTCATTGAGTAGAGCTGACCTGTACCCAGGTCTTCTCTCCTAAAATTCTTCCACTTATTGTCTTTCAAGATGTCATATTCTATTGTTTAACATTTTTTTTTCTGTTTGGCTCATTCTGTGTGATCAAATTGTGAATCACTTCTGTACTTTTTCTTCTCATTTGATGACCATGAAAAGAATTTATCTGACACTTTGAGTTCAAGTGAAAGGGGATAGATGTTCACTGTAAGCCTATGTCTCCTTTACGTTTATTTAGATGCCATCCATGAATGAAGATGCTAAATATAACTCCATAAGAAACTTTGGTCTCTGGAAACACTTTCATGGATTAAACTATTTTCATCATAACTCCTGCTACTTAGAGGGCTGTAATTTCTTGTCCTAGATATGACAATTTGTCCTAGATTTTCAAATGTCCTCCCAAACTCTCCTTTTGTGTCGTATCAATTACTTTCATGAACTGTGCAGGGAAAACCTATGTGACTCTTAATATGCACTCTCAAGTTTTTAAGAATAAAATGTAAACATATCTTTGTACTGATTAATTCATAACAAATTAGTCAAAATCAACCAATTACTTTTTAAAAAGACTTCTTGGGCTTTATATATTCTATTTTACTTCTGGAATGATGCCTGCTGTTGTGTGGCTGTTTCTTCCAAATTGAAATACATTCTCCTGGAAGGAAGAGACAAACTAAGTGTAATACACTAGACTCTGGAAGCTTAAAAAAAAAAAACTTGAGAGCTTCTTACAGGATACTTTTGTATAGCATTTTCCTCCAAGATTAAATCATTCCTCCTTGTAAGGAAACTTCACAAAATACATAGGACATACAATGTGAGATGAAATGACAGACTAATTTTAGACAGCATACATACAGAGAAGTGAAACAATCTATTTCATAGGGAAGTTCATTAAGAATGAAACCAAACAACTCAAAAAAAAAAAAATTCAGGAAGTCCAGGAAACTGACCTGAGTCATTAGACTCTTTCTTCCCCAAGAGTATATAAATGGTAAAGGTTTCAGAAAGAAGACTCATATTAGCTCAGGAGCCTGGAAGAGGCAGTAGCTGAACTGCCATGAAGAAACAAAGATCAGCTGAGCTTCCCGGATGAAGCCCAGGTTTTTCCAGCCACTGAGAAAGGAAAGCTGCTAATCTGATGATACTGTATTGTGTGTAGCTTTCTCCAGGTCTCTAGCCTTTGTGAGCGGCTTTCCATACTGTGGTGGGCTTTCGTGATAGTTGTCTTTGAAGTGTTCCTGTTCCTGTAAGTAACATCTCAGTCATTGTGGGACACAAGAGAAGAGCTCCCATACCAGCCTATGCTTGAATACTTGGTTTCCAGTTAGTGCAAGTGTTTAGGAATGGTTAGGAGCTGAGGCCTTGTTGGAAGAAGTTTGTCACTGGAGATAGTTGTTTGGTTCCTAAAGAATCATGCTATTCCCAGTGTGCTCTCTTCCTCCTGCTTGTAGCACAGATGTGAACTCCTACCTGAAGTTCTAGATACCTGTCACCATGTCTTCAATCCACCAGCATAGACTCTTACCCTCTGGATCCATAAGCTCAGTTAACCTTTCTCTAAGTTGCCTTTGTCATGGTATCTTCTCAAAGTAACTAAGACAAAAACTGGTTCTAGAAATAAGTTGTTGATATGACAGGTCTGACCATGACATTCTTTTGAGGAATATGGAAGAATTGGGGACTGTGGATTAGCAAAGTAACTGAACATTGTAAGAGGGGCTTAATAGGCCATTCTGATAGGAGCTTGGAAGACAATAGTGCTGAGAGCATTGTGGATTATGGAGGACCAGGGAACAGTATCAGCAAATGAGTTAGAGATAATTGTGCTATTTTGGCAAAGTTGTGACTTCCTTCTGCTCTTGTCTTAAGAGTATGCTTGAGCCTAAATTTTAAAGTAATATTCTCAGAAGCTTTCAGGACAGCCAAATTTTGACTCTGTCACATGATTATGTTGACATACTACTCACTGACTGGCCTTAGTATTGCTCCTTCACCACAGATAAACATTCTACAGTAGACTCATTTTGCTGCAGCTGTCTCTGGATGTCACTCTGCTATACTCATAGCCATCCAATTCTTTCTTTCCTCTTGTACTCCCTTTGTCCTCTCAGTCTGATTGCCAACAGCCTAGAGGAGAAAGGTGGCATGGCAACAGCAGTCATTGTTTTGATGGTCTACGAAAAAAATAAACAAATGTGGCAAAAAAAGAAAAAAACAGAAAATGCTCAATTTGAAGAGATAAAGAACACCACAGGCGATGTTTGTGTTGAAAGAGTTAAAGAGGTAAGGAGATCTAGGGAAGACCTGTTTTACTTCAGATAATGGAAGGTGAATCCTAGGACAAGAAAGACCACATCCAGCTAAGCTTCCAAAATGTGAAAGAAAAAGGTCTAAGGGGTTTTCCCTCCTAAAATGTAAGAATGAAGGGCAGCCTGTACAGATGTAACTGAAGGAGACAGACTTGATTTCAAGAGGGCATCTGAAGCATCTGAACGTGGCAGTGTTGCCCACATGATTCTAACTTTAGAGACATTAAGGATGTAACAGTTGTTGCTTCCAGGCCTTCTTTCCTCTGTCATAGACTCTAAGACTCTGGAACCAAAAACCAATTAAACTCTTCCTTTTCACATTATCTTGGTCATGATCTTTTACGACAGCAACAAAAAAAAGAAACTAAGGTAACCATATTCTTGTAAGCAACTCCAATAAAATTTGATAGCTCACCCAATTGGACTTCGGTGTTGTAAGTACTTTGGTAGGTCAAGTGCTTCCTTTTGGGGTGATAAAACATGTGTAAGTGTGTTGCAACTCTGCATGAAAAGTTTGTCTCACAGCAAGCTCCTTCCTAGAAATATGCAAATAATAATGGTTGCTAAGGAGAAAGACTCTTCAGCCTTCAGGTTTGGCAGGAAGTGGTAAGGATACATAGATATTCCTCAATGAAATTAGAGTGCTCCCTAAAATTTATTTATCTTAGCCGTGAATTTTAGTACTTGATTTTCATGTAACTTAGTGAATAGTTTCAACAAGTGGTGGAGAATTGCTGCGACAAATATTATGGAAAATAAAAGCATATTCCTGTGTTAAACTGGATAAATACAAAGTAGGTTTCAGTTTTTAGACTTCATTATGAAATTTCAGCTGAGTAATTAAGATTAATTGGTTCTAATATTCATGAAGGCTACATGTGGAATGGGTATTTTTTCTTGTGTTTTTTTTGTTTGTCTGTTTGTTTTTTCCTAAACAGGGTTTCTCTGTAGTCCTGGCTGTCCTGGAACTCACTCTGTAGCCCAGGCTGACCTCGAACTCAGAAATCCGCCTGCCTCTGCTTCCCAATGTTGGGATAAAAGGCGTGCACCACCACTGCCTGGCCTGTGTTCTGTGTTTTTTTTTTTTCAGAACCTCTGTTTACTCTAAAATATTCATAGTGTCTCTAAAGATATATAAAACCTTTCTAGAATTCCAACAACTTATAAAATTATGTGTTAGATATTATCATCAGGTCATGGGTTGCTGCTGTGACACATCTGAACATCTCTTTTGAGAGGATTGTTGAAGGACTTTGGGACACTGGACTAGAAAAGTTCTTGAGTGTTCAGAGCTTAGGGAGCTGCTGTGAGAACTTTGAAGATAATGTTGATAGCAGTACAGACTGTAGTGACTTGCCTGGCTTAGGAAGTTTCAGAGGAAGTTAAGAGTACCTTAAAAACTTTATCAGAGCCATGTATGTGATGATTTCAAATAAGAATTACTACAATAAAACTTGCTTTCCTGGGTTAATGGGTGCTGGGCAGCTGAGGCAGATGAATTATTTGTGATTAAGGATGGAAAATTTTCATTGGGCAGGAATCCTCTGGGAGTATTTCCTCAGGATTAACGCATAGAACTGTGGTTAGGAAGGTGGGGATATTCCTCTATCTCCTATTGGCACCTGAACTTTGTAATGTGTAAGAGTCACCCAAGTGTTACTAGTTTTACAGATGTGATGGGGTAACAGACACCAATTGGGGCTTGTCACCATATGTCATGCCTTGAGTTTCTTAAGAGGGGGCATGAGAAGCCAGCAGGAGAGGTGCAGCCTCAGCTACAATAGAAGGCCCAGGATTGAAGAAGTCATGAAGAGAAGCTGAACTTTGGCAACATATGGCAAGGATAGAGTTCCTGAAAGGAATCCAGGAAGTACTATTGATGTAGGTAGGGACAACCTGGTACAGTAGAGACCTAGGCATTTTGGAGATGCCAGGACCATGAATGACCACCTTGGACAGCAGCAATTGTTGTGTGGATCAAACTTGTGGAAAGGAGCTAGGTGAAATTAACATTTCCTTCCAAAAATTGCTTTGGTCATGTTGTTTTATCACAGTAATAGAAACCCTAAGACAGCTATCTTTATACTAAGATACTTTGCTTGTTTGTGTTATTTTTTTTATACATGCTTACCTGTCTTCCAAGGTTTTGATTGGTTCTTTGACCAAGTCTTACACTATTCAGGCTATAGTCTTCTGAGCTTGCTAATCCTGTCCTCATTTAAGCTGCCACCAACTTCAACTACATTTGTTTTTCGTATAGACTATTAACATTATCCTTGAGCCATAGCTGCTATGGGAAGATGAAGGTGTTATCTATATTATTCTTCTTGAAGGAATAAGTACATGCTTGGATCTCATTATTTTCCTTAACAAGAAATACCTTTTATAACATCTCACACTGGCTACTCAAAGGCTTCAGATTGTTCATAGCACAGACAATACAGTGAGAACAGATTATTAATCCTTATTAAAGTGAGTTTGTCAAAATCACACTAAACTTGTGATGAATATATTTCAGAACTATCGTAATATTTCTGGGGAGAACAATTTTAACATCAACAGAAATATTGTTAATATTAACAATTAACAATTAGTTAGTTACCAACTAAGTAGAACATTTCCGTGTCAATTGAAAAGAGAAGCTAAATATATCCAGATATCATGTTGTACTTTCCTTTTATATAATTGATTAAACAAGCTGCCTCTAGTCAACTTATTGGATAAACTAATATAAATGTCTTTATGCTATCACATTTCCAATAACAACAACAATCTGTTTAATTTCCTATTATTCATTGTGACTTTTATTAAGCAATATTGTCACATGTAATAAATAATATTCATGTTAAACAAGAATCAAGGTTCAAGATAATTAAGAGTTACTATGAGGGAAAATATAAAGAAAAAATTGAACAGAGCTCTGTTTCTAACAATATAACAGATACATTATCTGTAAGGTTAGCATTGATACTTTAACGTAAGTAGTCTGTCATGCCATATTTACTCAATGAAGAAAAATACTAATTTAGAGTCAGAGTTTTAGAGAGTTTGAAATATTTTTGTCTGACTGGATAAGCAAATCTTGTATCATAACAAAGAGTGAGAAAGTCTCAGATCCAAGTGAAGTAGTACATAAGTAATGAGTTTTCTGATGACAAACTGATGGCTCAATAGCTAACATCATGTATTGCTCTTGTAGAAGACAAGTTCCCAGGTCCTCATATTATGGAGCTCACAAATGTCTGTTACTTCAGCTTCTGAAACTCCAATGTTATTTTTTGAGGCTCTGTAAGTACCTCCACAGATACCATACCATACCATACCATACCATACCATACCATACCATACCATACCATACTATACCATACCATTGCATTATATTCACATTGACAAACACACACACACACACACACACACACACACACACACACACACTAAAAGAGAAAATAAAATCTTGTAAAAGAATGAGTTTTTCTTCTATAATAAGAAACAATCAATAATTTCTAATCTTTTCCCAATGCAGAGTGAAATATAAAAATAAAAACCTCTATGAATCACAGTAGTGTAAACAAGTATGGTTATTAGGACCAGTTTAAAAAAAAACATTGACTATGGCAATACATTTGATGTAAACTACTGCCTAAAGCACGCTGTGCTGAAGGTAGATTAGGGGAGTATCATCCATCATAAAAACGACACTACTAAGAAAATAATTCAAGTTTTATTTGAGATCTGCATTTAGGGAGATAATACAGACACATTAGAAAAAAATATAAATATTTACAGTCTCACTGTAGCCTAAGTTGAGCTATGAAAGAAACCTAATAAGTAAATGCCCCCACTTGGAAGTAAAGAATGGTTGTGGAGAAAAAAGTTTACCCAAGGATATTATCTTCAATATCAACATTAACAAGCAACAAAGTCCTCTAAGTTGATTTACAGAAAAGTTTATTGTTAAAATATTAGGTAACTCATAGATTCATTGCAAAGCCATGGAATAAGTATGGCAGCAACTGAAATCATGTCCAGTGTTTGGCCCAAGAGGGTTCTCATCACTCCTGATCCTGTCCTGATATAATAGCATTTCCAAAGCCAGTGCTCTTTAACTGTGAAGTCTGTGACCTCACTATGAGCACAGAATTTCTGACTAAAGTGGGTCATAATAAAATGGGCTTAACGGATAATTATGTTTTAAATTAGAACTTGGTCTTTGCTTGAAACTCAAGTGGATGTTAGATTAGCAGAATGTTTAATAAATATAACTCTCAGACTTGTTCTAGAGAACCTGAAAAATAAAAGTAATACCTAAAAATTAATACATCTAGAAATACTATAAGTGCTTTGTTTTAAGCAAGGCACATTGATATCAGAAACTCTGATCAAATTGACTTGGCTTTAGGCATTAAGTGATTCAAATGTTCTCAGAAACTTTCTGTCTTGAGAATAGGTCCCTTATAATTTAATTTTTTTTAAACCTCCATCAGAGGCAGGCTGCCTTCAGCACCCAAGGGGTATGTTGAGCTGTAATTTGGAATTATTTTCTTACTAATCCAAACCAGTGGGGAGGGCAAGTCATCTTCTTACTGTCAAATTCTAACAGTCAGTCCAAATTCTCCATTTTTGAGCCAGGGATCCTGGACAAAGCAAATAAAGTGATTTTGCTGTCACACGTAGACTACATAATCGTGCTTGATGGCAGAGCTGGGTCAGTTTCAAAGAAACTACACATGTAGTTAAACAAGAAGTGATGGATATATCACAAAAAATAGACAGAATATGTGATTCAGAAACACATGTACAAATATCTCATAACATTTTATTTAATGTTTGATCAAGAAAATAAATACCAACCTGTCTTTCACTGAGAATTTTAGGATCAGTGGATTTTACATTTTACACATTTGCCCATTCTTATAAATTCATAGCATGAGCCAAGATCCTCTATCACTGGGAATATATTCCACGTTTTTAACAAATGATACCTTAGTGTGTGTTTTTACACTAATTTTGAGACAAAACTAACTATATATGAATATTCATAAAATATGCACCACATACACAAGAAAATGAATACATCCACTAACTTCAACATTTCTCACACATTGTGTGGATGCATTCTCTTCGGGATTCTCTAAATATCAGAATGCAGAATGTATGGATCAAGTGGTAGGCATGTTTTATATATTCCAGTTGTTAAATTGTTTTATTAAATGGATACATTTTACATTTTAATTATTAGTTAATTATTAGTGTTTGAGACTTCCATTCCTCCCATGTCCTTGTTAGCCCTATGACATCAGCAATATTGTTTTAATATTGTGTGCATATCTCTCTCTCTCTCTCTCTCTCTCTCTCTCTCTCTCTCTCTCTCTGTGTGTGTGTGTGTGTGTGTGTGTGTGTCTTTGTGTGTGTATTGAACACTGCTACATTATATTATATGAGTATATTAAAAAGTAAAATTATCACTATTACATTTTTTTGTGTGTGTGAAAGAATAGGTATTATCTTAACAAGAATCTCTGGTATAACATGATTCTATTAACCCTAGTCTTCATTTTGTACATTACATCTCTGGATTTCCTTTTCATTCTACACATCTGCTACATTATACCTTTCAAACTACAGCTCCCACATTTTACTCAAGTTAAATAACCACTGCTAGTCTTTTTCTATTTTAAGAAAATTAAAATGTAATACTCTTTTACATAGACAACCTAGTAGATATGGATTGTCATACTATAACAGACATTATTTGTTTGCTTTTCTTTTTATGGTGCTAGATTGAGTCCAGAGATTTCTATCCTAAACACTAGATAGAAATGTAGTTCAGGATAGAGTTCCAGCCCAGGATGTATAAGGCACTATATTTAATCCTGAATATTAAAAGGAAAAGGGACATAAGGCATTTCTTTTTTCCTAACATGGTTTCAAATATAAGTTTGTGGCTGTGTGTGCTGTTAGTGGTATTGTGCCTTCCCTGTCAGTGATTTGGGGTATGTTTGTGTTTATCAGGCTTAAGTACTGAGAACCCCTACATGAGTTGTGATTCTCCCCTTTGCCATTCAAATCATGTTTGACATTTTGTATTTTGTGGTTTATTACTGACCATGTAAAAGTTAAATTCGGGTGCTCTTTTTATTGTTTCCTTAAAACATTTTAAAATCGCGTTTTATTTATTTGGGGTGTAAGTTTGTGTGTGTATATAGTGAAGATATGGTACACAAGGTAATAATGCTATCCCTCAAGGACTCTCCCAGAAAATTCAAGTACTAACAAAGAAAATCTTCTTTGGTGTTGTGTTTCACAGGATCAGCAAGGCTCCTAAAACAACCTAGGCTATTGCTACTGTACTTAGCTGCCTCTCAAACTTGAAGGTAAGACCCTAATTTAAAAAAAAAAATCACAAGGAGGAGCCTAGCTTCAGCTGATTTGGAAGCCTCTTTCCTGAGAACTTGCTTCCATCAAAAGAACTGTCTGCTTTCTTACCTACAGTTCTGTTTCAAGGAGAGAGTAGAACAAGCGTAGTATTTGAGATACTATCATCTGTACTGTCTGATACAAACATAGACATCTGCTTCAAAGGAACCAAGTGGTCATTGAGATCCTTCATTCTGGGAAGGCAACATGACTAAAGACAGGAATTCTGGGTAGGCTGGTCAAAATATCCCAAACTGCGTCAAATGTCCAATCATTATATTTGGATTCACAACTCATTTTGATGGTGGAAAGACTAGAGCTTCAACACGCTTTGCTTTCTGCAGAGAAGAAGGAGTTCAAACACTGGCTTGCAGGCACAACCTTATGAGGACAGTTACCTTCAAGCAGTAAAAGGAATTCAGGTAGAGAATGAAGAAGGTCAGAGGACTGGGAAGGCCAATGTTGATGCTGGTTAAAATGAAAGCAGTAGACATTCTATAGTGACATGTGTTGTGATGCCATGAATCTCTAAGGAGATGACTAGTAAACTGCAAAACCATCATGTCTATCTCATCTATCTATATCTATATCATCTATATCTAATCTTATCTATATCTATCTATATCATATCTATATATCATATTTATATCTATCTCTATCTATATTTATATCTATTTCTATTTCTATCTCTATCTCATCTCTATATCATATCTCTATCTCTACCTCTGCCTCTGCCTCTGCCTCTGCCTCTGCCTCTGCCTCTGCCTCT
>JANHMN010000168.1:0-31057 GCA_030674055.1 Rhabdomys pumilio | reverse complement strand
CTGCACAAAATCACAACATCGCATCACAGGGGTGGAGAACTGGGGGGAGAGGTGAGCACAATGTCCTACCTCTAGCTGAGGAGATGTGGCTGAAGGTTGCTAGAGTAGAGACTGCCAATTTTCTTCAGGGAAGTGACTCCTGGTATATGACCTGTGGTACAATGAGTGGCCCTACACCATATGCTTTGAACAGCATGCATTGGATTCAATGATTTAAAAAAGGAATAAATGAACTTGGGAGGGAGACATGGCTGAAGACACAGAAGTCCAAAGAGGAGTGGGAGTAAATATAGCCTACTACATTATACAGATGTACAAAATGGACGGACCCAGGGCTCCAGCCAAAGGTGTAGCACAGGATGGCATTGTCTGGCATCAATAGGAGGAGAAGCCCTTGGTCCTGTGAAAGCTCAATTCCCCGATGTAGGGGAATGCCAGGGCAGTGAGGTGGGAGTGCATGGGTGGGTGGGAGGGGGAACATCCTCATTGAATCAGGGGGAATGGACAAGGGGGGTTGCAGAGAGGACACTGGGAAAGGGGATAATATTTAAAATGTAAATACAGTAAAATATCCAATAAAAATAAATAAAATAAATAAAAACTAAAAAAGGATAAAGATAATAAATCAAAACGAAAACAAACCTGTGTACTTGATAACTTTCACATCAGAAATTTATTTGATTCGTTCACAGTTGGAGAGGCTACAAGACCCAGGATGAAGTGCTTTTGAGGTAGCCACTGCTGACCTCCAGATAGATACACTTTCACTGTGTCCTTATACATGAAAGGAAGCTCTGGGACCTCCCTTCCCCTTCTTCTAAGGACACCAGTCCTGCTGAATAAGAGTTCAACCCCATATTCTTCCTTAAAGGCCTTTGTCCCAGTATAATCACAAAGCAACTGAGAGCTTCAGCATCTGGATTTCAGGGAAGGCGCGATTCATCCCGCAGCAGTGCAGAGTAAGCATTAAGTCAGAATGAATGAGCAGAGCTGATGGTTGTTATCTCACTGGGGTTGCTGTGGAGAGGAAGAGTAACAAGGATTTCTTTACCCTTCTGAGTCACTTCATCTTTAGCACCTTCCACCTATGAAACACCCAGCACAGGCTGCAAGAGAGCCCATTTCAGAGGAGATGGCAAATCCCAAGGGAGAGGAAAGGAAAGTAGGTGTTTCTCTTGCAGTCTGAGTAGGTACGAACCAATGTGGTGCTATCTTATAGTCTTCTGGCCTGCTTCTTCATGATGGTAACACAGGGGTCACCTGGTAGGGGTCTCTGGTGAGATTTAAGACAGAATTCTCACTCAAATTGGTTATCTTTGGAATTTTTCATACACACACACACACATATATGTATGTATTTATGTATATATGTAGTATGTGTGTGTTTATTTATACACGAATAAAATGTAAACATACATATACAATATATACATATGCACATACACATATACATACATATACATTCATACACACAAACGTGTGTACACGCATGTGCATGAACACGTGCAAGCACACACACACACACACACACACACACACACACACACACACAATTTTTTTAAGGTAGTGTGCCAGGACTTGACTTATGAAATTTTTTCTGGGTCCTTGAGATCCATATATTTAACACTATGGGGGAGTAAATGAATCTGGATAATATCAACTTTAATTTACTTTTTTAGGTCTAACTCAGATGCTGTGCAATATTCCGATTAGTTTCAGAAAGTGCTGCCATTTGTCGGAGGCCTACTCTGTCCTTAACAAAGATCGTTAGCCATGCTTTGCTTGCATCAATAGTTCTCAAGGTATGGGTTGAGATGCTTTCAGGGGACTGAACAACCCTTTCACAGGGATCACCTAAGACCATCGGAAAACACAGACATTTTTAATATGATATGTGACAGTAGCAAAATTACAGTTGTGAAGTAGAAGTGAAAACAATTTTATGGTTGGGAGTCAGCACAACATGAGAAACTGTACTGAAGGATCACAGCATCAGGGAGGTTGAGGACCCCTGCCTTACATCATGTCCTCTTCATGGGCCACAGCTGCCATTTTACAGGGCCATTGTAAGATATTTTTAAATTATCAAGCAAACAGTAGTGTCTGCCATATGACATACAGACTACTTAAAATGTATGGCTATTACTCTTTCTAATGGCTGCTGAGTTGCAGATATAAATGCTAACTCTGTAGTAAATGAAACTTGTAGGTATTTCCTTCAGCTGAGGGAAGCCGTGACAATGGGAAGTCACCTTAGAGAATTGAGTTTTACTCCTGTGGCTCCCCTAAGAAGGCGAGCATTATCACCCCAGCTTGCCTCTGGGGACATCACCATCAGAAGGTCAAATAAATTACTACTTGGCTCACGGTTATGTTAAGCCAAGGGTTGAGCCCAAGGCTGAGAGGCTCTGAAACCCATCCCCACAGTGTGCTGATCTCCTGGAGATTTAAGGAAGATCAGGTCTTAAGACTGTCAGAGCTAAAGCAGGCTTCACACTAATCCAGCTGGTCACACAGCTGATTAATGTTGAATTATCTGGGATCAGGTCTCCTGATGGTGGCTTGTGCATTTATTTCCTCTTCAATGAACTCTTTCTTTCTCGCTTTGAACAACCACTTATAACGGCCTCTAGGGTTTTCACAGTCAGATGTAAAAAGGTGGTTTACTACCTGAAGTACAGAAAAAATGAGGGACTTTCGGGGGAGTACCAAAACTAATTATGAGGGGGTCAGGTATTAGTTTACAGAGAGAGAGAAGCAAACATGGGGTGTATAACTTGGTAAGCATACTTATGTGAGATGTGTCCATGCTCTAGGAATATCCGTATGAGAACAATGTCATGAGACAGGGTGTTAAGGATTTTAAAGTAGATATAACCAGGAAATTGGATGAAAAAAAAGAGATAAAGGCTTAGCATGTGATGCTTACTAGGCGAGGGAAGTGTGGGTACCACACGTATCTCTGCATTGCCTGGCTGATGGACAAAATCCTGTGTAACATACCTGGTGATGTGGGTTTTACCCCAGTCTTCTTTCCTGTATGCAGTTTTTATAATTCTGCATCTATTCCAGTTCTTCATTGTCATCTACTGTCTTCTTTACTCTGTTTGCTTTCCTATTTGGTTAGGTCCACTTCTGCCTCCTCTTTGCATTCTTCTTTCTCTTCTGTGCTTTCCCCTGCCACCACATCCTCGAACTCACTCCTGGCTCCCTTTATCCCTCTGATCACTCTTCCTCACTTCTCTTCCTCCAGGTCTTTCTATGGAACCTGGTATATTGCATGCCTCTGTTCTTCCTCTCTCACCCTCCAGAATAGAAGATGAAATTTGCCGCTCTGACAAAGAGAACAAAAGCCGAAAGTTCCTGCCAAAGTTACAAGGACAGCATTTTTTCTTTTTTAGGAGATTTTAATTTTAAAATGAAAAAAAAAATTTTTTTTTCAGTCTCCTCCTCCTCCTCCCCCAACCCCTGCTGTGCTAGCACTGCTGTGAGCCTCAGGGAAGGCTGGGAGCATCCACAGAGGGACAGCCAGATAAAAAGCTGCTCCTTGGTTCAGATCATTTCTGCGTTCATGTTCCCTCCCATCCTCGGCTCCTTTTGACTGTGTTTGTCGGGGATCCAGGCAGAAAATGGTAGAATTAGCATTTTTAATAAAGGAAACTGGAGAAAAGGGAGGCAGCTCAGGGAAGCTGAAGGAGGGAAGGAAGCCCAAATCTACTGACAGTCAAAACTCCCTTTTAGAGCCAGAGAGAGCTCAAGGTGGGGGCAGGGGAGACAAACGAGAGAAACCAGAGTTTGGAGTTTACAAGACGTACTTAGGCTGATATAATTGAAGCTTTGAGCACAGGCAGAAACAGTTGGGAGGTGGGAAATTGCTGTGCTGGATTGAGTTTGGCTCAACTTGATACTGAGGCCCAGCATTGTGAAATGGTTTCTAATTTAGCCCATTTTCTCTGTCTTCCTGGAATGAGCCATTATTCGTCCATTACTGGCAAAAAATCATGGTCCAAGCTAACCCCTTCTTTTCTTATCTCTTCTTCCTCTTCTTCGTGCGCTCTGTAGGAAGGCAGAAGAAATACACTGGAGGCAAGGGACAACATCTTCCCTTCATTTAAAAAGAGAAAGTGACCCTCACTTTCAGAGACCTGGCATGGCTGGCATCCTCTTCCCTCTTTTCTGTTTCACAGGCTATGGATGCAAAACTTTAATGGCGTTGCTAGGTTTGCGTTTTGTGGGTTTGGCCATTGTCCCTCTGCAGGATGAGGTTTAATTGGCTCTTTTCCTACCACTGAAAGGGATGGAAATTATCGCCACTCAGAGGTTACTGTTCTCCAAAGAAAGTGGCAGTGATTAGATCTAATGCCTCTGACAGTTGGATAAAAAGTTGCTAAATAAGAATAAATTGAATGTCTAAGCCCGCAGTCATTCAGAAGGAAACAGAAACACCAAACACCAAAATGAAGCATCTTGTCACACACAACATTCTTCTTCCATCACATTACAACCCTACGGGAGTCAAAATAGTAACAAATTTATTTCATTTTCTTAAACTCAATTCTGTAAAAGATCAGGAGAAGTCAAAACTGGGTGAGTACTCTTTTTTTTTTCCTTTGACCTGGGTTTCAGCCTATTAAATTCTTAAGACCTCTTCCTTGGTGCAGTGTCAACTGGGTAATTGCAGACATCTCATACATTTAGACTTGATGCTAATCCTGCAGCCTTAACAAAAGAGTGACTGTCACAGCCAGTGTTCCTTACATATGGATTTGACCATTTTAGCTTCATTTGAACAGGCAGTAGAATGTATATGTTTGTAGAAATACTTATTTCTATCTGGCCTATATATCATAATGCTGAATTTTGATTTCTCTTATCAGAGAGCTACTCTGCCTTCCCTTGTTCTTGCAGTGATCACCTGGTATAGATGTTAAATGTTAACATCTAAATGTTAAATAAATAAAATTTTAAAAGTATGTAAGATCCTTACATCAAAATACATTTCTTAAGAATAGGGAGCAACAGATAGCACTTAGATTCCATCCAGGAATAAATACCATCTCTGAGCTTAGGATCCAAAGGCAGAATTAACATCAGTTGGATGCTTATAAGCACATTTAGGTTAGAGTGTCTGTTTAGACCCTGAACCAACTTTCTTTGAGGGAGTGAGAAATTCATTTGGAAGTTTCTTTACTATATCTAGCGCTACATTGTGTTTTCTCCTCATCTCTATTCATTTGAATATCTACCTTGACCTCCTTCCATTCCCACAGCAACAGTAATCTACACATTTGAGGACCTGAAAAGCACCTGTTTTCAGACATTTTCTGCATCTCCTTTCTCTCCCTGGAGGTTTTGCAGGGTGGTTGCTTTGCTTCCTTTGCTGGATAACGTTATTTCCCCCATTAGTTCTCCCCCATCCCAGTCTTGACTCTAGTCCACATGTTTGTTTCCAACGTGTTACCTCCAATCCTCATCCCTGTTCTTGTTTTTATGTCATCTCTAACTGCCTCTGGATCTCTGTTCATGGGTTTGCTCTAAGTATCTAAAATTAACCTTTCCAGAATGGAACATGAAGCCTACTCCCACATGGATATCTGCTCTAACTCCCATCATGTTGGCCCATATAAATAGCATCATCTACCCTGCATTCTTCCAGATGAAGAAGTTGGGGACAAGTCTCCATATTCCTCCACAATTACCCTATCCACTTTCTCATTCACATGCCTGCTATGAATCACCAGCTCCAATTCATTCATGTTGAAAATGCCTCTTGAAGCTACTTGCTTCTCTTCTTTGCAAAGCTATTGGACCCCTGAGAATGCTCCCTTGTCTTAGACACTATTAATGCCTTTCTCATTGCCCTGACAGTCATTGTGCCCACTTCTGAAAGAGAGGAAAGAAGGAGAAAGCAAGAGGATCCTGTTTGGGGAGTGGAGGTGTTCGTGGTAGGGTAGAAGAGAGAACTAGGGGTGGGCCGTGCAAAGTGTGCATCTTCTTCAGCGAAGGTGGTACACTCAGGTAGTGGGTTCTCAAAGGACAGGCATGACGGCAAGGAGAGAAAAAGGAAGGAGCAGTTGGATTCCAATCAGCCTGGGTGGTGCCCAGTAGGAAATGGGAAGAGCTCAATGTGAGACGGATGGTGTCACAGGAGTGGCTTTAGATAAGGATCAGCTAACTACTGGCCTCAGGCCAGATCAGACCTTCCATGTCTTTTTATAAATAAGGTTTTCCTGTTAACACACAGGTGTTAGGTGTTATCTGTGGGCTACTTCTCTGCTACAGCGTCTAAGTCATGTGGTTGCAACAGCTATTACAGAATCTACAAAGCCAAACCTATTTACCGTGGAGCTTATAACAGAAAATACTTGACAATCTCTACATTATACAAGGACCTCTCCGTCTCTGTTATGGGGCTATCTTGTCATTCACAGGATGCACTCCAATGCCCCCGAAGTTCCTCCACTACATGTATGTAGCAATCAACCTCCAAGCTGTGACAGTCAAAAGCTTCAGCCCTCAGCATTAATTGTTGTAAGAACATCAGTACAGGAGTCATTGTAGGAGTCTGTTGTCAGAAGGACAGCAGACACGATGATAACAGCAAATATAGCCACCAGGCTGCCTATGTGCCTGCCACTATGGCTCACACTATATGAATTAAGCTCTTCAATTTGGTCTATAATCCTATGAGGTAGATACTGTCCCACCAATACCTTCCAGTGAGGTTCAGATGATTATCATTGTACACAGAAGGAAATGAGACAGAGGGGTTAGATTTTTTTTTTCAAGGTTAGGTGCCCAGTGTCAAATCTAAGTTCTGACCCCACTCTGGCTTTCTGTCTCACACATGTAACCACAAAACTCTGCTGACGGACAAGAAAAGAGATTTGATGTGTTTTGTGGCACAATGACTATGACACTGTAGAAAATAAGACATGATGGCTACCTACTTTCCCCATTTTAGACCATTTTTGTTTCATTCTAAGTGTAGAGAGCTGGACATCTCTTCAAGTGTTAGCTCTCGGGTGTGATATAGCTTGGGTTATCAAAATGGCTGCTTTTATCCGTGCTAATGTTGTTTATGGCTTTACCAAAATTTAAAGTAGTCACTTCTAATGCCCTTCTCTACCATGGACTGATCAGAGTTCCTGGTGTGCAGCCAGCTTAATCTTTTTTTTTTTAACATTATTTTTGTTAAAGATTTATTTATTTTATTTATATGAGTACATTGTAGTTGTCTTCAGACAGATTCAGAAGATGCCTTCTGAAGAGGGCATCAAATTCTATTATAGATGGTTGTGAGCCACTATGTGATTGCTGGGAATTGAACTCAGGACCTTTGGAAGAACAGTCAGTGCTCTTAACCACTGAGCCATCTCTCCAACCCCCAGCTTAATCTTTTATCTGGACTTAATACCAGTTCTGGCCTCTTCTGGTTAGTTTGTGCCTGGCAGATGCATGTGTTGTGAAGAGAATTAAGTAGAAAATGAATGTGGAAAACCTGAAAGACATCCATAAAGGGAGATACTCTTTTTTTTGAGGAGCAAGAAAGTGAGTGTGAGAACCAGCATCAGAGGCACTGACCTCAACAGACTTGTCATTCTGCTTTCTGTGGATTTATCTGAGTGTTCGTGTGAAGAGTTGGCGTGGCTGGTCACCCCTGCAGCAAGAAAATGCCACATTTCTTCCATTCACAAAATAACCCAGACAGGAAAGAGCATAACAAGAAAATAGCTATGGCTAGAGACTCTAGTTTGAAAGGAAATTTGTCTGTTAAGTGGAGAATGGGGATCTCATAGGGCTAACGGGGCCAGGAGGACAGAATAGATCTCCAAGTAGCATGGTTTCAGCTTCACACACAGGAAGCAGGTGTGGCTGAGACTACACACCTGTTGTTTTGGCTTTGGGCTAGTTTCTGAGATATCAAGGCACCCTCTTTGTAGCAACAAGCCACATAGGAGGATAATGAAAGCACAATCCAATTGCCTAGGCCTCTTGATGCACTCATTCTAGCCCAGAGTCCTTGTTTGATCAGCCTGACTTCTTAAAGGGCACCATGACTGACAAGAATAGAAGACAGAGAGAAGGAACGCTGAGCTGCAGTAACCTTGAGGACTGAGATCTTGGGAAACTTGGATGGGTGTGGGGAGAGGCACACAACAGAGCTGTGAGTGGGTAGTGGGGCTCAGGTTGTAGCAGTGCTGAGGACGGTGGACCAGCAGTGGGGAAAGAGCAAAGAGGGCAGAGGCACATGCTGAGCTGGTGCAAGTAAGTGGAGACCGAGCACCCCCTGGCATTTTCTTGCCCTGGAACAGACTGTGCAGGCTATCTAGATCTTGTTTGGCCTGAGAGAGGGGAACATGAAAGGGTTCTTTTGATATAATCAGAACAGGCAAGTCTCCCCTAGGATAGACAGGTGTTTACAGAAAAAGTTCACAGGGTTTGAAGTAGAAGATGAATACATACAGGAGGAAGCAAGTTGCTTCTTCACATTGCATAAGAGCAGGATATGAGGATGGATAAGAGAGTTCTGGGTAAAGGTGGTGAGCAAGCCATCAGGGACAGACTTGAACAGGGGCAGCTCCCATGAAGAATTCAGGAGGCACAGATTGGGCACTAAAAGATGCTCAAATGTGCAGAAAGAGAAGAGGCCATTACTGGTATCCTGGGGGAGCTTAGAGCTGGGATGGGTCTTTAGAATTGTTTCAAATGAAGCCAGACATTAGGTCTTTGCCTCCCATTGGCTAGCCATTCATTTTAACTTCTCTGAGAGGCAGGACATGATTAGGCTTAGCACCACCACCCTTCTTGTCAATGGCAAGAACAGAGATGGTTTGGTAGTATTCAGTCCACAGTCACCATGATCATATGCCCCATCAGAGAATACTGAGTACCTGGTGGCTGGGGAAATGTCTGTGTGGGATCCCAGACTACATGAACAGAAAGGACTGGTATGAATGTGAGTATTCTCATTACTATTTGGCCCAAGTGACCAACTTTAGAGACATGTGAGCCTCACCTAATTGCAGCTAAGATCATGTTATACAAGCTCAGTAGGATCTATGTGTCCAGGGAAGGGAGGAGGAGTGACATGGACTCTTGTATGAATCTCACGGAGGAGGTGCCAGTCTGACTTCATGATATATGTCTAGGGTGTCAGTGACAGAATAGGAAGGTAAGACATGGGTAAGAGTTACCAGAGATTGAATAGTTATAAAAAAGCACCCGGAGATTTTTTGCAGACTAAAGAAGTAAAAGGTACATATCCAAACAAATGTATTGAGAAAATGAGGTTTCCTCTCCCTGCTTTGCCCCAGAAAGGAAGGCTAAAGCACAGAAGAATGGAACATATTTCAGTTGAAAGGTTTTAAAGCAAGCCAGACATAGTGACGCACACACTTGTAATCCCAGCACTGTCTCAAAGAAAAGAAAAAAGAAAGAATGCTCAATACCATAACACCATCTCAAAATAGAAAGCTTTGCACTGAGAGGCAATAAGTGTCCCATCCTTTGGCACCTGGGAACGAAGCTCACAATAACTGCATGTGGCAGTGGGCTTGTCGTGAGAAACATGAGACATGTCTGACCTTCTGACAGTGTGGCACGACACGCTTGAGAACCACACACTCAGGTTACAGAGAAGATCACAAAAAGTCTTGCAATATTTTAAGTAAGTTTCTGATTTTGTGTCAGGATGTATCTGTAGATGGCCTTAGCTGCGTGCAGCCCGCTGCCTGTGGATTGGAAAGGCCTGCCGGGAGTCCAAACCTTAGCATTTTATGATCTCACAAAGAATTCCAGCCTGACCTTTGAGAGGTCATCATCATCTCAATATTCCCCCAAAGAGTCCAGTCTCTGATAAAGCAATGATTTTTCTTTCCAGTAGTTCTAATACAGGCAACTATTCTCCATCTCCTTAACCCTATAGTAATACATACTATCCCCTATAAATTAAATTGGAGAGCAAGAGAAAAAAAATCAAAAGTCAAGCACTGCAGACCAGCACTTTCGAATGCTTTCACTCTTGTTACTGTCTGTTTTGAACAATTACAGCCTCTGCTTTTTGTCCCTGGCTACTGCACCAGTGGTGTGGAGGAAGAATAAGCCCCTGTATCTGAGGATGCTAAAAAAAAAAATGAAGAAAAGGCAAAGCACTCACAGTGTCCGTGAAGCGTTAGGACAGGCTCTGCTGCTGTCTCTTTCTCTCTCTTGCCTCTGGCTGGGCTCCTACAATTGCTGGACTTCCTAAAGTCTCTGCTCACAGTCAGTCAGCTTGACAGAACGGATTAGGCTCCAGCCAGAACATTCTACAGCAGCACAATCCAATGCTGGCAGTCCCTGCAGCTGTCATTTGTGTGAGAGAAATTGAGACTGGTGGGAGCTGCATGAGGGACAGCCACGGGGATCTGAAAGCTTTTGTTAGTCCAGAGGCCTGAAGCTGTCCACCACTGTGCCCAAGTCCAAGGTCAGAGCAAATATTTTCTAGGTTTCAGAGAGAGAGGGGAGCTGTACACCGCACAGGGACACTATGCTGAGAAGAGCAGAACACAAAATTGAACTGATGAGCACATTCTCACCGGGGGAAAAAAAAAAGTATCTACGAAGAAATATCCTCAAACCCCCAAACAGGCAAAGTTGTAGAAGAGAACAACAAAGTTTGTGTGAGCTTTAACTATGTCTGTGAGCATTCTTCAAAGGAAAGATAAGGGCAGTGAGTGCAGAATGAGTTAATGCTGCCAAAAGGATTAAGTGGAATAAAAATGTGTTTACAAATATACCAGGGGAAAGGGAGCGTTTGGGAAAAATAGGCCCATAAATAAGTAAAAGGGATTGAAATCTGCTGCGAGTCCAACAAGACCCAGGCACAGAATTCCGTTTTCCTAGCAGTCTTTTACATGAAAAATAACAAGATGTTAGCAACTATAATTTTTAGGAGGAAATCTCCAGCGTGAGACAGAGAAGGGAATCCAGTGGGAATGGCAGGGATAAAGCAGGGAGTCCTCAGGGCACTCCAGGACTCCCTGGTGGGGCGGGCTGAATCCTGATCTTGGCATGTATGTTGCTCACTGCCCTGCCTCCTGCCAGGATGCCCCACAGCCATACCTTAGGCTCCAGTCTTCCAAGATCCTAATACATTTGTCCTGTTGATCCCTATACCTTAGCCAACCTAAGCACTTGTTACTCATTTGGAAGCTCTTCCTTTGAGGTGGATGCCCTCCCCCATTTCATCAGTCGAAGTTGCTTACCTGAGCATCACCAGTCCTGTCTTCCTTTCTATTGGAAATCCTGTGCAAGCCAAACATGTTTTCTAGTGAGTCTCCTCTGGGGAATCCCCCCTCAGTGGTCTCTGGATTTCCATCTCTTTCTATTTCCTCCCCCTAACTCCACACTGCACCCTCCCCCAATACATATGTCCATGCTGCATAACTACGGGCATGTATTTACCCCATGAGCCATGCATTCCTCAAAGCCCAGGCCTCACCTCTCCATGTGCAATTGGTTCTATGCTTGAAATTGACTGACTATTTTCAAACTCATCTTAAATTTTTGGGGAAAGGAAAATAAGGCTATGTCTGTGCATCTTCTAGGCACACCAAGCCAGACATCCCTGGGTATTCCAAGATCCCCAGGTAGTTCAAGTAGCCAGTGATTTGTTGTTAAAACCACCATTACCATGATCCTCAAAATACTTTCCCATACCAGGAGGATCAGCCGCACCTTTCTAGAAGTGCAAGTTCTTCAGTCCAATTCAGACCTACTGACTCAGAAGTTCTGAGGTGAGACCTCCAGATTTACATTTTAATCTGTGCTTCCGGTGATCTGGATGCACGCTGAAATTAGAAATCTACTGTTTGACTTGAGGCTTGCCAAGAAGTAGTCACTTAATTGAAGGATTCATCCTGCTCCCTCTGACCCTTACTACACAGGGCCTCGTTACTCCTCATTTGTGGAGAATTAATGTCATTAATAAAACCACGCTTTTGAAATCTTGCTGTCTGTCTTCTTCTTAATCCTTTCTACAGGTGTCAAGTCATCACAAGTCCCACATAATGCAGAGGGCTCTTCTGTGTCTAAAGAAATTCAGAGATACTATTACATGGTTATCCTACCACTAAACCTTAGGGTGTGGCCAATGCAGAGGTCCTTAACTGACCATTTGGTGCATGCTCAGTCCTCTTTCCTTTTCCACTGTTCTGCTTGCCTGACCTTTCTAGTCATTCCTTTATATTATTATTATTATTATTATTATTATTATTATTATTTCCTTTTATTTTCTAGATAACAATTTAAGACCCTTTTGATTTACCACAATGTAAGTCCAGATCGTCATTGTATGCTTCTCCCTAGCTCATTACTACCCAGCTTAAAAACAATCCAAACTTCACGCAGCAGAACCTGAACCCTTAATGCAAGCATGCTGTTCCCTTGAATCACCTAGAGCAGTAAACCAAGCCACTACACCCTCTCACTCCCACCAGAAAGCTGACTATCTAAGCTCCTTTCTCTTCCCTATTCTCAGGTGTAATTCATCACCACCCCACAGATCTTATGTCCTCAAAATCAAGCTGAATGGAAAGGCCCTTCTCTTTCATCTCTGCTCCTTCCCTCAGACACCCTTGAGAATCCCAATGGCTCCTCCCTCTACTTCTCAGCTATCCTCCCTTCTGCCACAATATTAAAACCACTAGTTATCCACTCCTTTTCACCAGAAAAATCTAACTCCCTTGCTTGATCCACAAGCTTTCTACTCTGCTTCCTAGCTCTAGCCCCACACCTTGAAGCATCCATACATCCTGAATGTTTGATGAATGGAAACACCTGCTGTGTTAAATCTCTGAAACTACTTGTAAAGCTTTCCCCTAGTCCATCTTGCAATTCTCCACCACACTGTAGACAAACCAATAGAAATTTGCCTTTCTATTGGTAACCAATCAAATTTTGTTTCCTTATGCCTCCTCTGCAAAATATTCTGCAATCCTGTTCCCCATTGATTTTTTTCTTCTTTGTCACTGTAACATTTCACGTATCTCTCCAGTGAGTACACTTCACTGTGTGAGCTCTCTAGGTCTCTGGGAATTCTGTGACCAAGTGTCACAGACTGAGTAGCATGAAACAACAGAAATGTTTTGTCTCAAAGTCTGGAGGCTAAAAGTCCAAGGTTAAGGTGGTGGCAGAAGGGCCATTCCTGCCTCTTCCAGCTTCTAGGGTCCCAGGCATTCTATGGTCTCAAGAGGCTTCTTTGTTTTAGTTCTTGCCTGCATCTTTACATGGCTGGCTGTCTTCCTGTGTATGTCCATGTCCTTAGCATGTCAAGTTCTAGTACAGGACTAGGGCTCACTTTTATACCAATCTGACCGTATCTCATGCACTGAGCCACAGAGATCTTATTTCCAAGTGAGTTCACAGTCTCGGCTCTACTCAGTATACAAACTTCAATACAGCACACCTTTCAACTTTGAAACCTTAGAATTCTGCATAGCCTCCTCAGAGTCTGTTTGCTCCATTCTACCCTCCCCAAACTTCATACTTAGACATTCTTTCTTAGTGTGCACCAGCCTGTTTTCCCTTTTCTTACCCCATTGCTCCCTTAACCAACCTACACGACATGAAAAGCCATCTCTAAAGTATATTTACAGTCAATCCCAAATCATTGTTTCCTGCATCGTCTGCTCTCTCTATCTGGCATATGCCAAGCACTGTCTGGAGTGGCTTTCTTCTTGCTTCTCTGCTCTGGAACATTCTAGAGCACAGAAATGAGCCGTCTGAATTCACTCTAAGCTCTCTTTTTGTTCCACCCCCATAGTCAATGAAAACTGCTCTAACATCACACTTAATTTATAATCATTCAAATAATTAATTGTAGTTTTTCTTCCTATATTCTTTCCCCAGCCACTTCAAGGGCTTTGACTGTGTACTGAGTTTTACTACAGATGGTGGATAGACATCAAGGTACCTGCTCTATTATTTATACTACTATAAGAATATAGTGGACTCACTAGAGCAACCAAACAAACAAACATCACAAAGGCTTACAGTGTACAGTCCCATGAGGTGCTTAGAAAGGGAGGAGGTAGGGAGGAGATGGCTGACTCGGGGTTCAGGAGCAAGGACTTCTGAGCTGAAAAGCACGGTGGTGAGAAATACCAGGTAGGCCAGGAGGGATGACAGGAGCTTTCCACTCCCAGAAGGTGCTGGAGAAGGACAGCATGAAGCCCTCTAGGAACTGTCAGATACCATTGTAGAAGATACAAGTGAGAGTTGAGGTTGGCCAGATGGCAGGATGACATCATGCAGGAACCTATGTGGCCTGGGTATGGATTTAAAGAAAGGAAGATCTGTGGTACCCAGCCCAGTGCTTCGTCTTTACCTTCACCCTGAGGCTCTTCTCAATTCCCCATGGTCCTTTCAAGCACCGTCTTCAGCCACTAGAAAGGTTTACTAAACTCTGCAACAGTACCCTCCTGCCCTTTCCCTTTCTTATTTCCATTTCATAGGCACACAGAGCCCATAGTAGCTGCTGAATATGTATTTGTTGGGTGAATAAACAAGTAAATGATCTTTTCTCACTTTTCATCTCCATGAAATTTTGGCGATTTAGTAAGCTTGTCTGCCAGATGGAAGCATGAAGTGACTAGTCACTATATTGTGTTGTGACCATGTCTTTGCTTATGGGTCTGCTCTTTTCAACTGAAGACTCCATCTCTGCTCTTGCCTTTCTGGTTCCTGTTTTTTTCTGCTTGCCTGGTTAGCTGCCTCTCTACATCTGTGCCCCACACAATATCATCCTCTGAAAATACTGGATTAATTTGTGGCAGAATCATTGTCCTGATTCTCTTGTCTCTGAACCCAAGTGGCATCTTAAACTACCCCTTCTTCCTCAACTACTGCTTTGAGCAGTTGCGGGGAGACTATGCCTTAGGAGGCAATGTCTCTTTAAGAGTCACATCTACCACTAAATTTATGCAACTTTTTCATCTTGGCTGCAAAATGCCAGCCGTTACTTTATCTCAGAGTTGCTCTAATCCATGTGTCCTCCTTTCCCAGATACAAAGTCCTGATGTACTACTGCTCTGAATGTGTCATGACTCCGTACTTGACACAAAAGTAGAGATTCAGTTTCTGGTAATGTGCCTCTTTGATTTACCCCCCCCCACACACACACACACCTCACTAACAGCCTCTACTTCACATTACAAATGACTGTCCCCTTAATTGCTTCTGGTGTGCCTTCATGTCCATCTGTTTCATGCCTTTGTCCACACTGTTCCTTCTCTAGGAAGTCTTCGCTTCCCTCTGCACCACAAATTCCTAGATTCAGCTTATTCTCCCAAGTGTATCTAAACTGCCCTGTCCCTGCCTGAGTCTTTTTTTCCATGACCTTTAACCTCGATATAATCTTATCTTCCTCTGAGCCCATTTGCTTCCACGTCACTGGGAGTATCTCATATTTTCCAGGGATCCAGATGTTGTTGTCACCTCGTTAGCCTTACCAGTTTGCAGATCTCTTCTGTTCTTCTACACAGGGTGGTGGAAATTCTCAAACATTACAGAAAGGGCTCTGGCTTCTAAGGTTTGAAACTAGAGCCCTGTTTCTATCACATTAGCTGCAAGGTTTTGGTGAATGTTATTTAGCTTTCCTCAGCCTCACTTCCACCATGTATCAAGTGGGACTTATACATTAACTGTTTTCCATGGTTCTTAATGAGAGCTGGTATATTAAATGTAAAGCACTCGCTCAGTGATTATTAGTTAATATACAATAAATTGTGGCTTTTCCTTGTTCAATCATAGGAATTGACAAACTAAATGCCATGGTCTGTTTACTTGTCAATTTTATCCCATTGGACCATGATCCAGGACAAGGACCCAGCCTTTATCTGTGTCCCGGAGCTCTCCACAGTGGCTGCTCATTAGAGGTGTATAATAGATGCTTGGGGAATGATTTAGTACATTAATGAAGTCTTTGATGGCAAAGAATGTCTATTATTCATTTCAATGTCCCTTGACAGTGTTTAGCAAAGTGTTTTTTTCTAACATGGCAATTGGTTAATTAATATTTCCAAGTAAATAAATAAATGAATAAATGGATGAGAGGTTCAATTAAAAGCCAAACATGCAAAATATATGTTGAACTGAAATAAATTTGTAGATAAGGGAGGGCTTCTGAAAAATAGTGAAACAAATTGTGTTCCTTGATAGATATTTTATTCCTCTCTGGCTTATTTATTTTATTAATCACAGGAGCCCAGCGATCTGTGCCTCCCACTGTACATTCTGTTTCCTCATTCTTCTCTCTTCTCTTGAGTTAGTACTATTCACCTCCCTAACTTCCCACAGGAATTCAATGTGTATCTGTGGCAGAGTCGAAAACCCCAAGTTTGTGGCCTCCCTTGTACTAGGAGGTCACATCCTGCCAAGGGTAGATGTTGAACCATTTTCCTTGTATGGTGGCAAATTTATGCAGATTCATTGCCAAGTTCTCATCTTGTTCACTTGTGATTAAAGTTGGATGTCAGGGACACACAGCAGGCTGTGTAGAGAAAGCAACACTAACAAGCTTTCAAGAAAATTGAACTTGAGACCCTGGTTGCATTAATCCAGAGTGCAAACCCATCAGGCCTCTAGATGTAGAATCCACAGAGAAAAGGTGGGGGTAAATTTTCATTCAGAAATTGACAAGTCTACTTCAGTTATTGTCCTGAAATTCTACGTATCCATTCATTTAATCTTTTTACAGTTCCCAAAGAAATGGGTTTTGACTATTACCATCTTTGCACAAAAGAGGGAGAGACCTGGAAGGGTTAAGTGTCTTGCGTCTGTTTTGTGTGGCTAGCAAACTGTGGCTGGAAAGGTACTCAAATCTAAGATCTTGGACTTGAATAGACATTGTCTGACTCCAGAGTTCCAGGCGACACAGGAGTTATAGTGAGACCTTTTAGGGGTAGCTTGTCTGAATGACTGCAAGCCTAGTAGCAGTTTCTCAGCTCTCAGCTGGCTATGCTCTCCATTAGTGCTTTCTTATCTATAGTACTTTCCAATTGGGTAGGAGAGAACAGTACAGCAGTTCTAAGTCTAAGCAGTTATCTGGTCTCCAAATGTCACAAGAAATGTTGTGGCTATGCAGTATAAGTAATATAAGTTCCAAGACTATGCTTGTGACTTGCATCGCATCTGCACAGCCATTGTTAGACAGCTGTACTTGTTGATGTGCTCATGCATGTGGAACAACACCAATTTTGTGAAATATTACATGATAGCTTGAATAAAAATGGCCCCTGTAGAGTCATTTAAATGTTTGGTCATTAGATAGTTGAGCTATTTGACAGGAATTAGGAGGTGTGACCTTGTTGGAGAAACTGTGTCACTGGGTTAGACTTCGGGTTTTCAAATGCTCATTGCAGGCCCAGTGTCTCTCTTCTTCCTCCTGCCTTCGGATCTGGTTGTAGAACTCTCCGTTATTCCAGCACCATGTCTGCCTGCATGGTGCCATGCTTCCTGCCATGCAAATAATTGACCTCTGAAACTATAAGCAAGCCTCAGTTAAATGCTTTTCTTATTAAGAGTTGCCATGGTCTTGGTATCTCTTCACAGAAATAGCACATGTCTAAGACATATTGTGTTAATGGGAATGTTGATCTACAGATATCAAAATGACTGACAAGTTTTATAAAAATAAATCTATGTCACATAGTCACGTATCATAGCAATGAGGTTGGGGATAGCATAGCTTATCAATAAATAACTCAATATGCTCTGTTCCTCAATATCATTCATAATTATATAAATGGGTCTCTGAAGTTCTTAGGATGCATTACAATTTCTGCTTTAATGGCAGTCATTTTATAAAACACCAAATTTGTCTCTAAAGGTTTGCTTGGGTGTTTGGTCAGTAATTCTCTGGAGTTTTGCTTCAGTATCTTTGGCTTCACTTTCCAAAATTATTTATAGTTGGCCTAACCATAAATGCATGGAATGAGAAAACCCAAAACAATTAGAATCATTATAGTCACACA
Organism: Rhabdomys pumilio; assembly: GCA_030674055.1. Lineage (NCBI taxonomy): Eukaryota > Metazoa > Chordata > Mammalia > Rodentia > Muridae > Rhabdomys > Rhabdomys pumilio. Next base: position 13,043 of record JANHMN010000168.1, on the reverse strand, counting down.
GGGGGTAAGTCTGATGAACTCTAAGTTTGGAAAATGTTTTGTTGTCACTTTTGAGTGATATAGAGATAAAGGATATTTAGTGGCAGAACATTTCAAAACAAACAGAGAGAAATAAATGAATTTAGTACTATGTGTGCCATAGGAACCTGGCCTAAAATTCACAGGCCAACAAAAAGGAGAGGCTTCCTGTGAACTGTAGATAACTTTGTCTCCAATAAATGATCTCCACATAGAAAGCCAAGCCAGTGGTTATCCAGTGTTCCTTGATTTAGACCCAAGTCTGTATTTGTACATTTTCTCTCATAGTTCTCATCCCATGGCAGCGAGAAGAATAGAAGAAGCCATGACAGGAAGTGGACCACGTGATACATGTTATCTCTGCACCTTATCAGCTATACAACCTTAAACAACTGCCTGAAGCTTACCTAATCTGGTTACTTATGTAGCATGGGCATATTGGCTACATAGCTGAGGTCTCTGTAGGTGGCTATGAGATTTACATGGATGTCTCAGTGTGGTGCTTGCCTGGCACATGATAAGTGTTCAATAAATAGCAGCTACTATTACCAGCCTCTTCTGACTCATTCAAGATTTTTCCCCCTCATTTTGCCTTAAATAATCCTGAATCCTAAAATATTCAATAAAACTTCAAATCAAGGCCAACTTTCCTCATCTGAGGAAAAATGAACTCTGCACCTCCTTTCTAAGATGCTTCTTAACTCAAAGGACATGAAGACTTTCTCCCCCTAAGGCAGGCACTAGGAGTCAAAGTAGTGAAGTCTTCTGTGTTGTTCGAGTTCGTTTCCTATATTCTCCAACTTGCTCCTTTGGACAAAAACAAGCCAAGTGTGGATTTTGTTTGTGTATATGTGTATATTTTGTTGTTTATTGCTCATTTTGGAGGGTGTTCAAAGTTGTATCCTAGGATCCCCAAATCTAAGGAGGAAAGTACATTTTTTTCCACTGTTGCATTTTCAAAATCATGTTATACACCTCTAAAATGTCCTCAGGTAAAACCCCATTTTAGAAGGTGGGAGACAACTTAGCAAACTACTTGTTGTGCAAGTTTGATCTGAGATCAGATACCCAGAACTCACACAAAAGCATGAGGCAGGGTCAGGGTATCTGTGATCCCAGTGCTTCTATGGGGCGAAGAAGTTAGAGACAAAGAACTCTCCATCTTCTGAGACAACTATCCTTGTATACCCAATGGCGAATGTGCTAACAAGAGGTATCTTGTCTCAAATAAGGTGTAAGATGAGGACCAACTCTTGAGGTTGTTCTCTCATCTCTGTTTTAGTGTTGTGACACATGTATGCCTGTGGTCACACACACACACACACACACACACACACACAAACACACATGAGCACACCATACATACAATACAAAGATTAGAAATTTCATTTTAACAATTAGAATTGTTAATTTTAATATATAAATGATCATAGTTAAAATTTATTTATCCTAGGGTTATAAAAAGGTATGTACACATCTTTGAAAAAAATCATTTCACTATGTGCAGTTGATGACATAGGTGCTATTAGAGTGAAGGCAATCGAGCCACACACAGGCAGAGATGTGGCAGCTTTTCTCTCTATCTTTAAATAAAATAATTTATGTAAAACATATTCATGTTCACACAAAAAGTATAGAATGAAAACTACTGCAAAAACTTGAATTAAAATTAAACCGGAGATTCTTAATGATTTGAAATTTATTTATGCATACTTCATTCAACTATATCAAGGGTACATATGAAATAAAGCTCTGTGGTGTTCTTTTTCCTTTTTTTTTTTTGATTGAGATCATAAGATCTAAAAGCATTTGAATTATAAGTTCCATGTAGGGCTTCTGCCTTACAGTCCATTGCCTGTAAGATGCCAAGGGTGAGCTGGATGCCTTGCAGACAGGAACGTGAATTTCCCATGCCTCATTATCATCAGGAGGCCAAGCTATAGTCACAGAACAGGCAATGGGAGGGTGTGATGAAGGAAGCTTTGAATCTGATTGCCTTTTTTCCGCCCTCAGTTGTGTAGATGGATGACATTAACTGAAGCAAAAATGGGCAGGTGTCAGAGGTCCAGGGCGAAAGGAGCTATTAAATAGTGATATCGAGGAAAAGAGAATGAATGGACAAAATAAAAATGTAAGTAATCATTGGAGAGTATTCAGAGCACACTGAAGAGAGTAGTCAGGGATTTACAATGACGTCAGCAGTGTGGTTGCCAGCTGCCTTCCCTTGTGTGCCACAGAAACAGAGGTACATAGTCATTGGATTTAACCAATGTTGAAGTATTGCAGAAAAGGATATGGACACAACGCAATGATGTGGGGACTGAGGGCACGATGAAAGGAGTTGCTATAGTAACTAATGACAAAACTTAATCTTCATTTATGAAGAGGAAAACGGTGGATTATGGACTTTCTATCTCATGGCAGTAGAATACTGTCGGGTGTTCAGAAATAAGGCAGGAAGGTAAACAAACGATGACGGTCGGATACTGAAATTTTTGAGCTCAAAACCAGTAGTGAGTTTCCAATATTGACAAGTGAGAACGTGATGGTGCAGATGAAGGGGAGAGACAAGATCATCAGAGAAGAGTCTTGAACATTGTCCGTCTTAAGGTTTCTATTGCTGTGGTGAAGCATCATGACCAAAAGCTACGTGGGAATGAAAGGGTTTACTTGGCTCACATCTCCACACCATATTCCATCAAATGAAGCAGTCAAGACAGGAAATCAAACAGGATCCTGGGTGCAGGAGCAGATGCAGAGGCCATGCAAGGGTGCTGTTTACTGGTTTGCTCTCCTGGGTGGCTCAGTTTGCTTTCTTGTAGAACTCGGGACCATCAGTCCAGGGATAGCTTTACACACAATAGGCTGGGTGGTCCTCCATCAATCACTAGTTAAGAAAATCCTCTATAGATTGGCCTGCAGTCCAATCTTAGGGAGACATTTTTCTCAATTGAAGCTCCAACCCCTCTAGCTTTTATCATGTTGACATAAAGCTATTCAGCAAAAATATTGGAAGGTACCACTTTATTAGGTATTTTTTATAACTAAAAAAAAATGATAGAAACCTTGGCAGAAACAAAGATCCAGACTGTGAGGGATGGAGAGAAGAGGAAGGTAAGATGGCTGTGGAATGACTCTAGCAAGGTCCATAAGTGAGTAGAATGGCCTAATGATAGGAAGAATGAATTTTCTAAAGTCACGTGGTTCGTAGGTAGTGAAGTGTGGTTATAAAACTCCTTGGTTTAGCTCCTAGATGCACTCCTAACTACTTTGCTAGTTACTTATAATCATGTTATTTACACATAAAACTACTGACTAATTCATTACCTATGAATAGACATTGAACAATGGATATAATCTCATGAACATTTAATTTTACATCCCCTGTGATATATATGCTACAAGATAATAAGTTTATAAAATATATCATCATCATCATCACATTTCATTTGTTTTATATATGATGTTAGAAATGCATTCTCTGTTCACCAAATAGAAATTCAAACCAATAAAGGATAGAAAACAGTATTGTCAAGTCCATTCTACCTGTTATAAGCTGTACTAAAGAGGTTTTCTTTGGGAAACAAATACCAATTTGTCCCAAACAACTAGAGTCTATGCTTATATGCTAAGTAAGGGTTTGCCCATATATTTTATTTTATCTACCAAAATACTTTAACATTCAATAACGTTGCATTCAGCTACCTTGCCTACTGGCATCATTAATCCATGACCACTAGCCTCAGATGGGCACTGAAATTGCCCATTGGTTGGCATCTACACATTTCATAGATGGTTATAATAGATTGTGAAAATTGAGTGACTTACTGAGGTCATAAAATCACCTCACCCAAGACTAAAGCAAGGTCTGTCCAGCCTTCAATCATGTGTGATTTAGTGAGGTTTACTGAGCATGTGCTGTGTGATGCAGTAATACCACAGATATAGTAGTTATCGTGACATTTATAGATGATGAGAGTAACATGCCAGCTGATCACTTAAAATCTTTATTATTTCTCTATGTTCTGTAAAGAAAAGAGCCAGGAATGGCTTAAGTTTCAGAAAGTTGTTTTTAAGCTAACAAATAGTATCTGCAGCATAGTATTAGTTATCTACGACATACAATGACAACAATAAGAAACATAAGAAGTAATTTCAGTCAGGAATCTAAATCTTAGACTAGAACAAGGAAGTAGGCCTCAGATATAAAAGTGACTTTGGGCTAGGACAGGGAAGTTGGCTCAGATATTTTGGTCATTCTAATAAGCCCTTAGAAACAATGATCACGGGAATGTTCACAAAATTGTGTTTAATGCCTTACTTGTTCTTTGACTATTTGTGTTTATTGTCTTGCTTGTTCCTTGACTATTTGAATCTATTCTGTTGCTAGTTTCTCAACCTAGAACTGACCTTAATAAATGCATGTAATTAAAATGGTATAAAAGCATAAAGGAGGAGGGGGATGGGATAGGGATTTCTAGGGAGGGGAAAGTCGGAAAAGGAATGACATCTGAAATGTAAATAAATAAAATATTGAATAAAAAAGAAATATACTATTTACTAACTCAAACAATATTAATACTACCTAATGGTATAAATCAAGAGTAGGATTCTAGGTGGAAATGTATCTGTAAAGACCCTGAGGATATAATGTGTCACACATAAACTTTGGGCACCGTTAACTATTATCCTTATTCCTTTGGATAAAGGCACACATTTACCCATCATTCCCTTGTGATGCCCTTCAGCATAAAGTCTATCACCTGACATTCTGGCTAAAGGCTTTGTTCTGTCTTTCTAGTGCCCTATTTAATAGAAAATCAGAGTTACCACTTGAGCATATAAAAGAGCCTCATGTAGGACACAAGTCCCTGTCTGCAAAGAAAGAGTCTGGCAGGAGGGAATTCTCAGTCCAACACATAGCAGGCTGATCACACAGGATTTCTTTTTACTCAATTAGATCTTAGTTACACAGTGAAGTAAATATTAAAGTCATCAGAAACAAGACCAAACGTCCAGTCAAGTCCACAACTGACTCACTTGTTGCTCAGCACATCCTTAGGACTTGGGGTAAAATCCTTAGAACGTGGGAAAAAGAAAGAGTTGTGATCAGAAACTTAAAGCTAAGAAGTTGTCAATGCTTGGAGAAGATTAAATATGCTGTGGATACCTCCTAATATATAAACAGCAAAGTGAAAGCAATAAGAGCAGATCAGAAAGCAATTCTGGTGTCTAGTGTTTTCAGCTTGAGTAGTTGCCTGTCTACCCTTCTGTCTGCTGCACCACCATTACAGTAGGTTCTGTAGTGGTTCCTATTCTGCTTCTGTCTGAAGCAGTGGGCCTAAGGCAGCTTCTCAGTTGGCCTACATGAAGGCCATCTGAGGCTGTCCATATGGGAAGAGAAGGTAATTGGCCTTGACTTATCAGAGTGAAATTTTGTACCAAGTTTGAAAACCAAAACAAACCCAGCTATTCTCTGACTTCAGATTCTGCCCATTTTCTTGAACTAAGACAATGCAGGAGTATTGCCTCATGCAGCACAGAGAATAGTAGAGGCCACATATCTAAAAGGAAATGAGAGACTGAGGGCTTCTTCTATGGTGGGTCCCTGCATCACTTGTGGCCTGACACTACCTGCAGGTTCTAAGATGGTACAGTGACCTCCCCACACAGCTAACCTTGGCAGAGTCCACTCTACTCAGCACTGATGGGCAGGCAGTCTTGCTGGAGGCACCAGAACAGTAGAAGCTGAAGTGAAATTTTCTTGTTTGATTAATAATGCTTAGCATCTCCCAGTTTTAACCTTAGAGAACCAAAGTGAATTGTAACCTGCTTAGATGCCTTTGTCCTGGATCAAGATATGGGATATGTCAAGCAATTATTCCACAGTTATAACTTTGCTAATGAGGGAGAGGACATCTATGTCTGAAGTCTGGGCCTATGAAGACTTGAGCTATGGTTGCTACAGACATCAACCATATACTTTACCAATGTGGAGAAGACAACATTCATGGAGTGAGCAGCAAAGAAAGGATGGGGCATTTCTAACGTCCTGAAGAGCTGGCTTCTAACCTCAAGAGGTAGCACTGCTCTGAGCTGGGATTGGCTTCCTTGTGTTGGGGCCAGGGCATTTTTCTTTCTTACCTTAGTGCAAGAAATTCTAATAACTGAAACCTCTCCTTTTGGGGTTGGTCCCAGATCCTTAGCTTCAAAATATTTTCGATGCTTTTGTGTCTACTTCCCCATTACTTTCTGCTATTTCTGAATCAAGATCTAGTCTCCTCAGTGCTATAAACCAAGCTCTCTACTTCCATTTCAGGCTTTGCCAAACACACTGCCTTCTCTTCTCTGGATGGATGATCTACAGTCAGTCTAGATGGAGCCTGCTCCTTTAACTCTACCTCTCTTTCCTGCTGACATTCTCCTCTATTTGTCTAAGTGGATATGTGTTTCTTCAGAAAGACTCTAGATTCCTTGGAGGGCAAGGACCTTATTATTCCAAGTCTTGTTGCCCAGCACCAGAGTGAACACACAATATGCCTTCAGAAATATTTGATAAATATATAGAGTTAGAATCCCCTATCTTTGGCAGATCATGTCCAATTAATGGGAGGTAAAATAAATGTTTTTTTTTTAATTTCTTTGCTGGTGTAATCTGCCATTCCTGAATTCTTCAACAATTCTATGAAGTTCTCTTCCCCATCCCTTGGTGATTAGTGTCAATACTGAATAGTTGATACCCCTGAGTTCATGAGTGGGACCTTTGGCTTTCCCATACTCAAATGTATCTACAATCTGAATATATATATCATGCTCTGGCATTTCATTGTACCTTGGGGCAAGACCTTCCTCTATAGGGGTGGTTCTCAATCTTCCTAACGCTGTGACCCTTTAATATAGTTCCTCATGCTGAGGTGACCTCTATTTATAAAATTATTTCGTTGCTACTCCATAACTATAATTTTGCTATTGTTATGAATCATAATGTAAATATCTTATATTCAGAGTATCTGATATAGGACCCCCAAAGAAGGGAGACTTGTCACAACCTACATGTTGAAAAACACTGCTCTAGAAATGAAGAAATCACTCTTTATTATAGGATTTATATATGATCCAAGTAATTAGTAGATTTAACATATTTAATAATGGATATGACACTCATTAAATGTCAGGCACTGTTCTGAGCATATAATTAACTAGTTCCCTCTCAGAACTACCTTACCAGGCAGACACAGCCACTGCCTTTGGCCTCATTTCATAGATGAGGACATAAGAATACAGAATGATTAAGGAACTTGTCCAAGGTCACCATAAGAATTGTTGGTATCCTGGAATTTAAATCAAGCAGACTCACTCCAGAATCTATGTCCCAACCACTCTGCCCTCCTGCCTCTAAATGTGAGCAGGCAAGGGTGTGGGGTGGAGGTGGAGGTGGAGGAGTCTGTATTGCAAATCTGAGCCCTCCCTAAGTGAGTTGCTTTTGCTTTTGAGTGAGACAAGAGCTGGAACTCCCTTCTACTTTTACTGAGAAATATGCATATGTCTGCTAAAATATTTCCAAGTTGATTGACTGTGTCTTGAAGACAGATTGTGTGTGTGTGTGTGTGTGTGTGTGTGTCCACAAATTATAGAAACCACAGCAAGCATTTACTCCGATTCCACACTGTACCAGTTTTGAATCTAGAGATGACTTGGAGGCAAAGTATGTGTTATTTAAAATAACTAAACAATAGTAAATGAGTATGCTACTGTCCCCAAAGAGGGGAAATGAAGCAGCAAGAATCTTTTCTTTATTTTTAATTGTTCTAGTGTTTGGAACTGTCTGCATCATCTGTTATTGAATTGGTTCATATTTTGTAGTGCTGAGAAGACATCACTTACTCTTCAACCAAACAGGAGCAGATTTAAACTCAGTTCTGCACTCATGTCTGATGAACAGAACAAATATGAGTAACATCTGGTTGGGGAAAACTGTTTCTTTGATGGGGCTATTTATTTTGCAGCGCTGGATACTTTTGAAGCCTTGGAGAGTTCTAAATTGAATCCTAGGAAGAAAGTATTTATAAATAGTAGGAATAAAACTGAGTGCATTTGTACTGTATCTTCCCTTACATAGTCCTAATGGCCCCCACTTCCTCTTGCTGCAAATCATGGGATTTCCTGTGGCTTTAATAGTTTAACTAGTTAGGTTAAGTTGATGATTCTTAACTTGACGTGGCCCAACACTCCCATCTTATGACAACCATTTAAAACTCTCTTTCGTTTTCCTTAATTCCATAAATAATACGAGCTGTGCATACAAAAATCTCTACAAGTGAGTAGAATGCCTTTGTAGTTATTAAGTGAGAAATAGGAAGGTAATTTATCGTGGTGTAATAACCATTTTTAACATAAAAATACTCTATTGCAGAAAAAAAAGTACACTGCAGTCATTTGTACACAGTTCAGTTTACCTAATGTAAGGCATGATAAATATATGAATATAATAAGAGCAGTGGAGACTAACGAGGATATGCTATTTTGCATCTGGTGTAATGGCACATTACAATATTCCTAACATTTCACAGGCAGAGGCGAGAGGATTAAGCTGTTGAAACTATCTTCAACTATAAAGTGAGTTTGAGGCCAGCCTAGGCTGCCTTAACTCCAGTCTCAAAGATAACAAAACAAAATAAATCGAAACCAGTATATGTTGTGTTTATGAATCAGTGACTATACAATGTATAATTTCTCAATCGACGTAATAGCTACACACCAGAGATGGGACCTTGTACTAAAGCTGTACAAGCTACTTTGTGTTTATATGTAATTGGAGTTAGCATTTGGACTCAGATTTGTAAACAGTTTTTTAAACACTTAAGCAAATGACCATACGATATTTAAGAGCTTATAGGACATGGGGGCATTTTGTGTTGTGCAAAACAGTCTTGGGCACTGCAGTATCCCAGTCATCCTACCTTTTAAATGTAAGTGCTGATGTTCAGCTATAAGTGTGTTATTCAAGAACACTTCTTTACATTTCCTTCAATTCTATCTCCTAGGTGATAAGCCTTCCACTGGCAACCACAGAGTTAATGTTTAATACTAGACTAAGCCCCAAATAATAACACATTCTCTGACTTTTTGTAGGCCCCAGGAAACAAAGGAACAACAAAAATAAATTCTCAGTAATTGGACTAATTATGAGACAGTTCTATAATTATGTTCCATAATTGAAAGACTAAGTCCAACGAGTGAACACAATAGCTCAGCACTCAGCCCAAGTTCTAGGCTTACTAAAACTTGTTTGAATGAATGACTCATTTGGGGCTTCCATGTGTGAGCCAGTGAAAGGATACACATTGTTTTAAAGAGATATTTTTCTACTTTCTCGAATGTTTGCCAATACCCAGATGTTGCTACCAGGACGGAATTGATAATTACTTGAAAAGAACTAATTGCTTCTGTTTATATGAGTGGCATTAAAATGTTTGGATACATCTGGAATATATCAAACACTAAGAAACCTCAAGGCCTTTTGAGTAGGGACCAGAAACACAGAAGACTCTGACCTACAGCCCTTGACCTAAAATTTTGCTTAATCTTCATGAGGGTCTGTAAAGTTGCTGTTGTTGACCCAGTTTTTTTTTTTTTCAAACCAGGAAGTAGAATCAACAAGGGAAACTATCTCCCTTACTCAAATGGCTGGCTCTATAGTAGAGCCAATTTTGAATCTAGTTTCAAAAGTTGGACTTGTTAAAAATACTATACCCCTCCTCCATCTTTCTTAAGAGGGCAAGCGTAAATTTCTGTGAATGCACCACAGAAAAAGTGTCAATTATGTCTGAGTCCCATATTTCTCTATACAGTATACTGACATGCCATGTGTATCAATTTCTGCTTTCTTGGAAGTTCAGAACTTTTTATACTAACCTTTTTTTTTTTTTTTTTTTTTTTTTGGCTCCTTTCCTGGCTCCGTGGTTGTACAGGAGCTCACATTATGGAGCTTCTTGAGGTCAGGGAATGTGTGCTCTTCAGTTTGGGGTCTTTAGGATCTAGCACTATATGTGACTTGAAGAGAGTGTTTGTTGAGTGGACTTTAATCGAATGATATTTCTCCTTTTAGGCCTTGGCCTTACACAATATTTCAGCGAGGCTTTGACCTGGTTTTGGGAGAGCAACCCTCTGATAAAATATTCAGGTAAGTTCATGTCCAGGGATGTGTTTATGTATGTCTATAAGCTCCACCTCCCGTTGAACATTCAGAGTGGTGAACACAGGGAACACTCGCGTGTGTTCTGCCTACTTAGAACACATGTATACACTTGACCCAAATCATACCCAGTGGCAGCATGGAGGACTGGAACGTCAGACAGATTCTGTTTGGGTCTGATTTCATCCCTTGGCAGCTCAGGGCGCCTCAGTAAAGTGCTCAAACTCTCAGGTCCTCTAGCTTCCCCATTTGTTAAATGGGGCTATATTACATGCCTGGCTGGATTATTGTGAAAGCTATGTGAGATAATACAGGGAAAGTCCCCAGCACAAAATCTGGCACAGAACAGGCAATTAATGTCAGTCTCTGCCTCTCCACTTTACATCTAATTTGCACCTTCTTCATAGAGTCTTAAGTTGTTCAAAATTAATCTCTCCCGCCCCTGCCTCCCTCTATTCTAAACTCTAGCTCATTATTATTTTCTTTTATCTATTACCCTCCTGATCAAATTTGATGTTTCTAGTCCCTCCCAATTTCTACCTGCGTATCTGGTAATAAATAGCACATATTAGAAAGACTCACAAGTGAGGGGGGAATTTGGGTGCCAGCCATGAACTATTGAATTTTCATAAAATTTAATTCACACCAGGCCTTTTCTGGAACATAAGCTTATTTCCGATCTAAGATCTTATTGTTCATTCTGGTAGTCAGTTTGTCTTTCACTTAACACACATTTACCATGTACCTACATAGCGTCAGAGACTGTGCTTGGCCTAGCAGCACGGATGTTTGTCTTCTTCCATTGGAGGAACTGCACAGACCTTCACTGGTGAAGGCTGCCCAAGAATGAGTACAATTCCTGCGTGCCATTGCTGGAGAGATGGAGAGCCACGGAGGACAGCTGGACAACTTGCTTCTTTGTTACTGCAGTAAAGCAGCTGCCTGAAGATGCGTTAGTGGTACTCTTGTGTTGATTTTGCCCCTGCATCTGCGTCTTTGAGCCCATGACCACACGCACTTTGTTCCATTTGCCCTCCTGAGTTAGGATGGACACAACCACAGTTCACATTTACATGACAACTTCTGCCCATGGCTTCTCCTTGCTCTTCAATCTCCAGACTGCCTCTCCCAGGGCAGGTTGGGTCAAGTCCGTGACACTGGCTACAACCTGCTTTTGAATGTTTGTGCTCTATGAGAAATCAACAATATTCCTTATTCCAATATTCTTAAGTTTTCTGACAATGATTTTTCATTTGGATGACTTCCCCCTCGTTTTCTTGTTGTTCAACTTCCAGGACCATCAAGGGTAACAAAAATGAGGTAAGGGGAAGTCAGGAGAAATTTTATTGATCAGCAAAGATAAGTTCTCCATTTTCTATGAATTTTAAGTTAACACTAGTGACCAAAGGTTCTGGTTAAATCTCAATTAGATCAGAACTTGCACATTAAAATATGTTCCATCTCCACAAGCATCATTTTGTTTCAAGCTTGCTGGCTGCCAAGTGGATATGACAGCCATGAACTACAGAGGGAGCAGGTGTGTGCTTTAATCCATGACTACACTGCCTCGAGAGCCAGTGGGATAATCAATATTAACAATTTTGGTCCCTAACAGGACAATAACCCTATTCTCAAATGAATACAATGAGTTTGCTTCACTTATTTTGGGCCACTTTTAAATTAAAACCATTCTGGCATCTAAGCCAACCGTTTATTTACCAATGGAAATTCCAGGAAAAGTTTGACCTGGCAGTCACGAAAATAGGTTATCTATTTGCTGTTGTATTAATTCATAATTTTATTCGCATCAATTCCAAACCACTGCATATTTCACCTGTGAAATCAAGTTTAAATTCTGGCATTCAAATCTTTCGACCACTGAGTGTTGATTTTCAACTGTTAAATAAGTTGTTTTTCTGCTATAAAATTTTTCTATCCATGGTCAAATCCACCTTCTACGATATCCAATCCACTATAGCCAATATTTTCTCATACTCCTGTCACTCAGCAAGTTTGCATCTTTTCCTCCTAAGGTAAACATTGAACATTTCCATTTCCATGGTTCTGACCAGGTCTCCAAATCTGTAATCTCTTGAGCATCCATCATTACAAAGCATGATTTCAGACGCTGTAGGTAGGACCTTGACAGGCTTGGTAAAGAGGCTTCCTGCCTTTAAGTTTTCAGATTCATCCAAGAGATGGTCTTTTATCTCTAGCCCTCTGTGATAATCCCCAGGCTTCATAAGGATCAGTGCACCCAGCCCAAACCAGTATATTCAAAAGTGCTGGGAGTTATGCTCAGGGAATGAATACTTTCTAAACACATCATGCTAAATTTCATCTACAGCCATGTTGACCAACCTTGCTATAAAACCCAATTCTACTGATTCACAGTAAATGACTATAGTAGTTAATTGTCAATGAATTTATCTCATCTTTATTTTTAACTTGGCTATTTGCTTCTGAATGAGGTGGTTGTCTTCTTGAGGAAAGACGTTCCACACAGAGCTTTACAGATCAGATTTAGTTTTGAAAACATAGTAGACCATTGGTAGGTATATGTAGGTACTCAATTTAGATATCTCCCAAGCTCTTGAAATCAGACTAGGAAAATATATGAATGGTGAACTCCACTTTGAAAACCACTTATCCCAGACTAAGTACAAAAGGATCCTGATTAAGCCAGCTGAGTTTTCACACCAAAGACATTCTGATAGTGACTCAATGTGAAGATCCATCCATTCCACTGGACTCTCTGATGCCAAGAACTAGTGCAGGCCTGGGTGTGTGTGTGTGTGTGTGTGTGTGTGTGTGTGTGTGTGTGTGTGTG